>QWTY01024757.1:0-27910 GCA_008033365.1 Pseudorectes ferrugineus | reverse complement strand
CTCAGGCACATGGTGTGACTCTTGGGCATTGTCCTGTGCAGGGTCAGGAGTTGGACTCGATTATCCTTGTGGGTCCCTTCCAACACAGGAGATTCTGTGATTCTGTGATCTCCTGATACTGCTGCTCAGCTGGACTACCAGGACTGCGTAGGGCTCCAAATGCCAGCTGCACTTCATATGTCTAGGTAGACTTGGTGTCATGATACAAGACAAGAAATGTAGAATAACTTTTACTATTAAATACAAACCTAGGCAGTTCAGTAGACAATCTGTATTAATTAATATGTTAAATAAGACATCAGGGAGATAAGTGAAAAGCAGAGGACTGCAATGACCCTTTGCAGTCTCTTCTTCTCCCTGCCCTTTAAACAGGCAACACTGTTTCTTTTCAGAGCCTTCATTAAATTAGATCTTCATTAATTGTGAAATTTCCTTCCTTATTGTCTGTTCCAGCCTTGTGGCTACAGTAGTCATAGTGCTTCCAGTGCTGACACAATCAACTAATAATAGAAATGCTGATCACTGTAATCTCAGGTGCAGGAAAAGTCCCGCAGGTCAAATTGACCTTTAGTGTAGCCCTGAAGTTTCCCGGGGACAAGTTTGACATCTTGCATAGCAGTCATCAGCCCTGCACATTGCTACTCAAAGGGAAATCTGATTGTTTAGATCATGGTTTAGACAAGTGTTACAGTAAGCTGCCTCTTCTTTCTTGAGCTATGTGTTCACTTTCTCCCAACACTGCAGCTGTTCTGACATAATAAAAGCAGCTGGAGCAGGGAGTTTTTACCAGGCATCCTAATACTATTATTTTAGAAGCTTCATTTATTTGCTTGGTGTCTCTCCGGTGCTGAGATAGTAAGCAGGCATATCTCAAGTTCATATCTGAGAAGTTTTACACAATCAAAATGAAACAGGCATTTTTTTTCCTTCTCTTTTCAAATTCTGACATTTTGAAAATCAGTTGAGTTACAAGTATGTGTGGAATTATAACCCTTTTTTCGCCTCATGCTGGTTTATGTAACGATATTTGATCTGAATTATAGCCTGTCATTGTTGCCTACATAACAGCAAAATTTTACTGTATTTTCATAGGATTTGCTAAAAGAAAAACCTTATGGATTAATAACCCAAATTTGAAGGCTAGGCACACCCTCTTCTAATGGTTTATAGGATAATCTAAGTCAGTTTTGATGGAGAAATAACTTTTTTATTTTCAATATTTAAGAGAAGGTGTAGCTGCTGTCATGTAAGGGTGACAGTAAGAAAATTTGAAGACAAAATATTATGGGTCTGATAAACCCCTGCTTCCACTAAAAATAAATAGTGGAAGAGATTATTGCCTCATTATTTAGGTATCTAAAAGTTAGATTTATGCAAGATTCTTCATTTATCTGGGTAGACTTGTCTGATCTGAAGACAGCCATCTAAAATACAGCACTATGGCCACATAGAAGTGGGTTTTTCCATCTGCTGACTGTCCAATATCTGGAGGGAGATGAAGCTACTCACAGGCTCTGGAGGGCATTGACAGGTCCTACAAGTTCCCCTCCCAACCCAGGGTTTGGTGGCTGTGCTTAAGGGAAGCCCTGACCTGTGCAGCAAATCCTGGGATCTGGTGGCTATCCCTGCCCACACTGGGTAACAGCAGTGCCTGTTCCTGGCCATGTTCCATCCCCTCCTGTCCTTCCACAGCATTCCCTCAGACCTGTCCATAGCTGCGGCTTCTCTGTCTATCCCTGGGCTGTAGCACCACTCCTGTTCCCTCTCTGCTCTCCTGGCTGGGTGCTGTGGGATGATGCTGTGTTGGGAAGAGCCATCCCTGTTGGCCCCTGGCTTGGCTGGCCTCACCCCACAGTTGCTCCCGTACACCTATCTTGGGTTTCCAGAACACATTCATAAGTGTGTGCAAGGCAAAATCACCATTCATACAAAGCTGGGAAAAGCACCACAACTGTAATGCTGAAATATTTAAAAAATCCTAACTTTGACTTCAAAGGCCCAAGATTTTAAGAAAAGTTTACAGATTTTGGGTAACCTGTCCAGTACAACTTAGATATGCCTGATTAGAAATGGCATGGTTCTTGGGAAATCTGGTCCTTGAACATATCACAGAAGCTGGACATCCAAAATCAAATCACGGTAAGTCTTCAGTAATTTCTGAAAAAAAACCCAAACCAAAACAAAAAAATCGCAGTGGCCTATAGATGCAGAGGAATAAAGTTACCAGCAGTTGGAAGTGGTTAATACTTCTGAAAAAAAAAATGAACTGCTGAGGCTGATGCTTAAATATTGATTTCTGTTCCTAAATTTAGGCAGCCAATTTTGAAGATGTTGGCTAATAACCATAACACCTGAAAAAGTGTCCTGATTTTCAGAGAGTCTAAGACTTCTGTATCTCATTAAAATCAATACCTTGAATAATAACTACTGCTGTTTTGCAGAATTATTTTGGATGCTGAAATATGTATTTGTGTCTTTAAACCTGAGGCAGATAATCATGCCCTTGTGTGTGCCATTTATTCACAGGCGTGTCAGTGTCTGGGCTTTTGACTTGAAGGACTTGGGCTGTTACTTATTAAATACAACTGACCTAGAGAAAATGAATTGAATCTGAGCAGAGAGATACAAAGGAGAGCATCTGTGTGGGGTGGATCTTTAACATTTTTTCTTGTGTACCCCAAAAAATGCTAACCAAAGTTTTCAAATTCATTAAAAACTTTCTTTTTTTATTGATTTGGATGGAAACAGGACCTTCCCTGACTTTTTTTTTTTAAAAGGAAATGGAGAGACAAAGTTGAACCTTTCTCTCTCAAAAAGCTTTTACCTCCTGGCTATATATTGCATACAGTAAGAAGTCCTGTGTGTGTATAAAATGGAAACAGTGTAGATGTGGACATCAGGAAACATTTCTTTACTGTGAGGGTGGGCACACACTCGAACAGGCTTCCTAGAGAAGTGGTTGATGCCCCAAACCTGCCAGTGTTTAAGAGGCATTTGAACAACTCCCTTAACAACATGATTTAACTTGGTCAGGCAGTGGGACTGGATCATTGTAGGTCCCTTCTGACTGTTCTATTCTATTCTATTCTATTCTATTCTATTCTATTCTATTCTATTCTATTCTAACAGTAAATTAAATGAATATTTCCATCTTTGTAATCTCACTTTGCTTTTTAAGTACCTAAATGAAAAACACCAAAACAAAACTGAGTTAAATTTACCATGTCTTTTTAAGACCTGGTGAAGGCCTGAAGTTGAAATGCAGAGAGACCCTTATTGTTACAATGCAGACATGAACAGTGACACTTCAATGTTTGTAATATTCAATTTTTTCTAGATAAACACTAAAGGAAAGCAGAAGACAAAACCATCTGTTTCAGCCTGGGGACATACATTGATGCTGCTCAGTGTTACCGCTGGCACACCAACTAATCATACAGACATTGTTAAAACAAAGATTGTTTTTTAATCCTATAGAAGCATAGCATAATAAAAGCTTAAATAGCCTCCAAACATATTTGACATTGACATACAATGCCAATAAATAAAAGCCACACGATAGATTGTGAGCTGTAGATGGATGAGCAGAAACGGAATTCAGTGTAGTTTTCTATCAGTCACCTGCTATTTTTGAAGAAGGAAACAATAAAAATGACCTAGTGCTTTATTTTCTGTGGCAAAAAAAGTATTCTTTGAATTTTTTCTAAACATATTGTAGGGAAATGAATATTTTATATTCATACTATTTGCAGCTCACAGATCTCAGATGTTTTAGAAATTATGCTGCATCAACTTTCATTCAAAAGGTCCTTGAAGATGAGCTGTGAGTGCAATCTAGCACTGATCGAGGATTAGCTATTTTGAAGAATAAAGAATACCCTGTCCTTCATCATTAGATTTGATTTTGTTCACCAGTCCATGACAGAGCCTGCAATTGGTATGGACATACTGCAATGTGTGGACAGAAACAAATTATTTTTGTTAAATACTTGGGACTAATCAAATTGTCCTGAGTGACACCAACTATATTTGCATACATTAATTCTGTGATTTTGTGTTAATGCTTCCTGATTACAGTAATTTCCACAATTGGTGCTTATAAAGCCAATGATATTTCCGGTAGTTTATAGGAGATACAGGTATCCCCTACACAAAATGTTTTTTATGGCATGAAACTGAGTTATTCTACAGTACCCTCAGGACTCTTTTCTCAGTGATGCCACATATTGGCAGCTTCAACTGATACTAGTTTAAATACTAGAAGACTTCAGTTTGGGGTAGTAATGGAATTAATTCAGTGGGAGCCGAGGAAAGCAGCTGCCCCAATTTTTTACAAAAAAAGAAAAGGGCACTCACTTCTACCCTTTTCTTTAATGTCCTTTGCCTCTGCTCAAACGAAAAGCTGAAAGATGGGTTATTTCTACTATATAAAAATATAAGATTTTTTTTTTTTTTTTTTGTGAAATATCCTGGAAGGAGTGGGTCAAATGATTGTGTGCAAAACGTTACCAAACCCTTGCTTAAGGGGTGTCAGCACCTATTCAAAAACCTCCTAGGCCAAGTACCTTCCATCAATTATGATTTTTAACTTGGCAAGGATTAGGAAATAGACAGTCTTACAGATATAAGACTCTGTCTGGACACTGAAGACCTTGATCATCTCGCAGAAGCATCCCAGGTCTTGCATGGATACGACACGTATCCTGTGGCAGCGCAGAGGACATGCAGCCCTGGGGCAATTCTGGCTGCACGAGAATAAGGGAGCAGGAATACTGTCCCTCTTACAAGCCCTAGGGAAGGTTTTACAAGCCCACTGTAAGGTTTTCGTGCTGTGTAACTGTCCATGTTCTGCCTCTGCCTGATAGCTTTCTTTGCAGGTCTTTATCTCTTTGTCAAATCAGTGATAAGAACATGTAAGCATGTAATGCTTTCCACTGTATCACAGGGAAGTGCAATGGTGGAGGGTTCCAAGCCCTGTGGGACCATATGCACAACTCTTAATACAGCACAAACCACTGTGAAATCTTGTGGTACTGATGACCGTAAATTGCAGGTCCTTTTTTTTTTTTTTTTTTTTAATAACAGTAACTTAAAAATGTAAGATTACAGGTTAATGAAGCATTAAAATAATTCTGCAGAGCAAAACATATTTTCTTGCTTACAAATTCAAAGCTGTTTAAGACCCCCTGATTAGATAAACCAATGAATCAGATTGTTTGAAGTCACTGCCAGTTGTTTTATTCAGACAAGTGTGCTTAATGTTTAAATCATAGTGACACTAGAAGAAGTTGACTGCATTTTGCTTTCAGTGTAAAAATCTGAAACAAACACACAATGAGAGCAGAGAAGGTTTACTTTCCCCATCTGCTCTAAGGACTTTATAATTTGTCATAATGCATGTTATAATTGCCTTGGAAATTTCTAAGAAGAACAAAGTCATGAGTCAAGGTCATCTTTCCATTTTGCTGGCTTGTAATGTGTTGCAATTGATAATTTTGAATAGTATTTGTGTAGAGATTCAGACCTGTAAGGGGATTTTGCTGATTGTGTGAGGGGTTTTAAATGGAAGTACAAGGCAATACATCCAGTTGGTTTCACTCTGTTCTGATAGCATGAGAATGAGGCACTGTCGTGGTTTAACCCCAGCTGGCAACAGGCATCCATTCACCTTCTCTTTCATGCAATTGGAGCTTAAGCATATGGATGGCAGGTCTGCTTGATTGCAAATCAGTTCCGCTCTGCACTCCACTCTCTAAGAATTGCAGTTCTTAGAGATGGCCCAGACTGAGAAATACAAAGAGGTTCAGTGGGACTGCAAATTTCCTGGTGCCTCTTTGCTGAGTGGGTGTGTTTTATACCAGAGTGCCTCATGGAGCTCATCGTACCAGCTTTACTGAAGTGCCTTTATCTTTTCCTAAACACATCAAACCACGTTTCTTGAGGGGAATCCTGATTTCTTCTTTTCAGCAGTATGCGATATGAAATGCAAAAACATTTATTTAATAAAATAAATTTTAAAACGCCATTTGATTTAATGACGTCTTCCTCCTGAGGGCTGGAGTAACATGCCTATGATTTAATTGTAGTCTCTTTGCCAAACTAATTTACAAATAGTCCAATCCTGTATGATGCTCAGTGAATTCAGCTCCAGCAGGTTTTGGATTAATGCCATCACAGTATGTTATGCCAGTGGATGTTCTGGAGTGATAGGTACTCCGAGGAACAAACCATACATATGGACATTCTGCATGGTTTGCTGGGGGTTTTTTGTTGGTTGGCTGGTTTTGGGTTTGGAGGGTTTTTTTGTCTGTTTTTGGTTTTGTTTTTTATTAAATAAATATTTGGCTACCTTGAGTCCACCTCAGGTACAGGTCTCAACAAGAAGTATAAGAAGCTCCAGGAGTATTTTATGGCCCTTCTACTGTTTAATAAATGTGAAATAAACCACTAATAGTTCAGGCCATTGTACTTAAGTGAGTAATAGTGTATTTAGGAATGTAAGAAACACAGAGTCAAAGTTGAATTTTAAAAGATTGTCAGAGACTTGACATGTTAAAACAATTCCTTGGGTAAATAGTTGTTGGGAATATGCTATAAAAAAGTGCTGTGGTGTCATTTTGCCATCTAGATTTCCCCTCTGTACACAGGTGATGTAACTGCTGGTGTTGTAGCTGAATGGTTGCAGTTGGTTCTTGGGGTGGTATCCATCTGAGTAAGTGGAGATGGCTACACCTGGGCTAGGCTCCATTTCCTAAGAAAGAGACACTTGTGAGCACAGTCCAATTCATCATTAAATATATTGGTCAAATGTACAAACTGAAACAGGTCAAATATATTTTACAAGTGACCTAGTGTAGATATGAATTAATTTCTGGTCTCTTCTTGATATGTACTAAAGTACATGTTCTGTCTGAAAAACCCAGCCCAAATATTATTAAGTGTTCTGGAGGATTTACCTTGATAAATCTAATATATTTTTGATGCTGTCTCTGCTCTGAGCAGGGGATAGGACCAAATTACCTTGTAAGGTCCCTTGCAAGCGAAATTTTTCTATGGTTATAATAAGATTTGTAAGAATCAAGAAATTCAAAATGAAGTTTTAAAATGCAGTTTGAACTGTTCCTCTCAGCTGATGTCTTTACAATGTCATGTTTCAAACCAAAGCATTTTAAAATCTGTAAGCTAACAAGCTATGAGAAGCTGGTAGGCTTGACAGACCAGGTTTGTTTTGTAAAGTATTTCCCTGGTTGGGGTTGGTGAATAGCGTTACAAGGAAAATCCTATTGACACCATGTTATTCAAGTTCTATATTCATGGCAATTATAATGGACCTGAGCCTGAACTTCTCCCTGGGGCAAAATTCCTCTTGAAAGAAGCAAGTGCTGCTGACCTTTATCCTTTAAGAGATTATATTGTCAAAATAATCTCATGCTCCTGGACACAGCCTGAACTGAGCCTGTGAAGAGTTTCAAAATATATGATTAATTCAGCCTGGAAGGTTTTAGCTGCTTGCTTATTCATCCTAGAGTGGCACAGAAGCTAGGAGATTAAAAGCTGTGTTCTTCACCTCTGTTAACGTGACTGGGTAGGATGAGGGATCTGGAAACATAAATAAAAGGATTACTGCTAGCATAGCGTGCAGTTTATGGCAATCCTGCTGGTGTGCATCCGCCTGGGTTCCCAAAATGTACCAGCGGAAGATTAAGTAGGTATTACTTGTGACTTGGTCACCCTTCAGGTCTTCTGGAGGCTAAACTGAAGGTGGTGCAACTCTAATCTACCTTCTCACCCTTTCAGAATTCTCAGTCATGAGGCAACAATTGAAATCACATAATAAAACCAACAGGACACCACTTCTGCCTGAGTTTATGACTGGAAGCTAAGACATGGCTGCTGGAGTTGAGAGTCTGTATTAAAACATGTCTCCCCAAACAAAAACAAACCTGGTCCCTGAATATTAACCAAGAAAAAAATTGGAATATCTGCAAATCCTCCCTTAGTGCTTTCATTAACATAATTAATATTTGTCTCTTGAGACATGGGAAAAAAACCCTGAATACCAGCTTGGATCACCAGATTCAGAGCTGTAAATCCTCTTGGTGATGTTCTACATCATGTCCCATAGATGATACTGGAAGTTTTCTGAGTAACCTCTGTAATTTCTTTAATCCAAGTACTACTAAGACTGCAGTACTGCTGAAACAGCTTTAGATGGAGAATTTTGCCAGTAGAAAATATAAATTTCGGATTTTAGGTACAAAAGATTTAGATGATAGAGTCTGAGTTACTCATCCTAAGCTCCTTTCATGAGATCTATTTGAGATTCAGTTTTAGGATGGCATGAGCAGCTTGAATCAGTGGCCAGCATAGGAGCACTTAGTGCCCCTTGAGAAGTGCAAGGGTCTCCTGCCAGGGCACAGATCTGGCAGTCTTTTGAGAGATTCCCATCACTTTGCATGTGTCCCAGGTATTTTTTGAGATCTCAGGTGGCTCTGGTGTCTTATTTGTGGACAGTGAAAACAAATGCTGTACCTCATGTCTGTCATAAAAAGATCCAGGAATTACTAGGTCAGGTATTTGTATCCACCAACCAGCTGTCAAAGTTGGAGATAAAAATACCCCACACTGTCTTCTAGGAGGCTGGCTTAAGTAAGAACCAGTAAGAACTGGTGTGAAAACTAAGCTTACCGGGTCAGGATTTGTTTTAATTGATAGTGTCTTGGCTATATCCTTTTAAAAATCTAAATGCTATTGATTCAAGTGGATTTAATTTATCACTGGTGCAACATAATTATTTACAAATGATCCCCTGCTGCTCTCTCAGGAGTCTGACAAGCCAGCTGACAGAAAATCATTTAGTTGAGAAAGAGAATGTTTAGTATTGCCTAATGACTCAGCTCAGATATGTATTTTAATACACGTTTTTAATGCCAATAGCAGCTGGTAAAGGGGGCTGGCAGCATGTTAAGGCTGCTGAACTTGGGGTAAATATAAGAAAAAGCATTTACTTGGTGACTTATCTCTGAAGGACTTGTGTGCTGAGGGGAGAAGATAGGAAAGTTGAATTGTTGGTAATCTAACTTAGATTTTTTTTTTTCAGTTCTTTAATGCAATGGCATTTGATTTCCCCTTCTTCCCCTATATGCTGGAACTATTGTAGCTCAGCCAGTATCAAAGAGCTGAAAAATCAATGCAAGGCGCAATGTCTGTGAAAGGTCAGAAGTGAAAGAGAGTTCAGCCTAATAACATTTTAAAGTCCTATGGAAAGGATATTTCATAAAATATTAAAAAATCAATTTAACTTCCATAAAACTTTAGTTTAGTATCAATACTAAACAGAAGATAACTTAGCAAGGGAGGAGATGGGAGTCGGGCATTCAGACTTTTACTGCAGTTTCCCTCATCTTAAGCATTGTTTTTTGCCCTGAATTGACTGGGAAAGAACAATATCTTGAAAAACAAGGGAGATCCCAACTCCCCTGGTAATACAAATGTTTCTTTCTAATTTACTATTTTTACCTATGATGCAGTAATTTAAATTTCTACAGGCTGCATGAGAAGTCTTCCTGCTGCTTCACCTTCTCTCAGTTCTTATGAAGTACATCAGCCCAAGAATGGAAAATTCTTAATCCATTGCTTACATTTGGCTTCATAAAATCATCTCATATTGCTCAGGATTAATACATTTGATTACTTCTTGAATGCAGTTCAGATTGTTATAAAAGGAATGGCTAGGAGATCAGAAAACTGCTTAGTTTCCAAATCCAAACCCTGACAGCCATTGCCCATATAGTTTAGTATCTCTTTTATCACAGCAGAGATTTTCACAAACTGCTCATATCTCTCCATTTTGGCGTTTATTACTCTAGCTATTTGTCTGTTAATAGAACATTCAAAGCAGTTGATGTTTGTTCCACTGGTTTCAATTTTTTAGTGCTTCATTCATGTTTCCTTAAGCTTTGGAAAAAATAAATATTTTCCAGTGCTAAGCGGTGTCAGATTCATTGGCTGAGGTGTCCTTCTGTCACTTTTTTGTCCTTTGGGAGTGAATTATTTTTAGAAAATTCTTGATTTCACCAGGACTTTTATACAAGGAGCCTTACAGGAAAAATACTTTTAAATGTTTATAATTGGTAATACAAATGGGTGCACAACTTCTTTAATTGAGCATTTGTTATAATGGATGCTCAGTCGTAATGGGATTGCTGCAGATCATAACACGATGACTCCAAATCTTTCAGTAAAATACACCTGCCAGGGTTTTTTTCCAGGCTTTAATTTTCTTGCAGCTTGCTTGGCATGCTTTAAGCCAGACAGAAGTCATGGCTTTGGTATAAAAAATGGTCTGCAAAACTCTGGTTTAACTCTCCAGATAGATATGTGGAAAATTGTAAATGTTCATTTTTTATGAGTTAAACTCACCAAACAGAACAGAATTCAGAAAGACTGTCAGTGCCTGTCTTTCATCTTAGTTCATTCAAGAACCACAAACTACTCATAATTTTGGCAAAATAGTGCAAAAGGGTCAATTCCAAGAGTCAAACAGCATACCAGACAGAAGTAACTTCAGCAGAAAACTCAGTAGTGTTGGCTGTTATCCCTGGAAAATGCAAATGATGGTGGGCTGGATGCTGGAAATAATTTGGAGTACTAATTCCCTAATTACTACTAAATTCCTTTTGGTTTTGTGGATTCAAACCCACAGCACCTTGCCAAGCTGTGTGAGGAACAGCTGAAAATGTCTTAGTACCAAGCACCTCTTCAAAAGAGTAAAACAACTTCTTCTGACTGGCGCCTGTTCAGTAATTTTTCTGAATTATACCTGAGCCATCATTCTGTCTGAAATGTAATGGGACTTGATGAGTCGAAGCCCAACCTGCGTGGGAGGCCCAGCTCAAACAGCCACCTTGGTCTGGAGGGTCCAGGTTTTCTCAGGCAGACAATCTGTGAGGAGTTATGGGAGTGACATCAACTACAGCACGCTCAGCATTGCTGTTCCAGCCTGGAACAGACACAGCACATGATGCTGTGGGGTTGCTCCCAGAATATATCCTTCAGGGTGAACCAGGAGGCCAGAGTCCAAACCTCCTTTAAGACCAGACCTCACCGTATTATTGTTACCAGCAGTTGTTGCCATATTTGCATTTTCGTATTGTATTGATTAACAATTACAGTCACTTGCTTATGACTGTTTCCTAAAATTCAGGGACTTACTGATATTATATTTAAAATTTGTTTTCTCTTAAATACTCAAAGGAGATGAAGGACAATTAGGAAATCCTAATAGTCTAATTATTCCTTTGTGGTTTCATTTAGCTAGATTTTTAGTGTGCTCTTCATCTTATATTAAAGTCCACAAATCAATATGTATATAGTATTTCAGATAACATAGAGTAGGCAATCAAATAGTAGTAAATGTGATGGAAACAGGATATAAAATGGGGAATTAGCTAATGGTTTAATTTAATTTATGCTCTGGAGTTGTCATTAAAGGAAAGAACATTTCAACTATTAGTGAATGAGCAAATATTTACTATATTTTAATGGGGAAACTGATGGTAGCTTACTCATTGATGCTTCACTTCCTGAATGATCCTGTTATTTCTTTATCTTTTTCAAGTTTTCCAAGTCCTGGAACCTAGATGGTAGAATTAGATGATTCCATTGGAGAGATTTAAATCCTAAAAAAGACCAGGTCTATGTTCAGATTGCAGTGCCTTTCTGGGTTACTTTCCTGGAGGTGTTTGGAAGAGCTTCACTGAAATGATGGGATGCTGTAACCAAAAGCAGCAGTCACGGAACTACTACAAAATTTGCGCTGGGGGGATGATTGCTGTGTCCAGTCTGTGGGTGGAGGAAACACACAGCTGCTTTCTAGGAACTCTCTAGTAATTGAGAAAGTTGCTGCATCCTGCCTCCTTAGTGATGAGCCATGTAGGAACAGCCTGGAATGTTCTGCCATGCTGGGAAAAGGAATTTTACACCTATAATTAGCTCCAGATATCAACCACTTCAAACTATGGAGAAGAAATGATGAGAGGTATGCCATTGTCAGCAGAAAACGATTCTGTCTCAAACATCTCTACTTCTAACAAAAGTGCCTGAAATCTGTCAATATGTTAGGTGGAGTTGTGGAACTGGAATACCTGCCTATGTTTATGGTCATTATCCTGGAGTGGAAAGTCCTCTTGCAAGCATGTACCATAAACAAGGACACCACAGAGACCCTCCTCACAGATGAACACACTTGTCTCGTGCTTATTTGCATAATCAGATGAGATATTAACTTAGATAATAGCACCATCTATTGAAGATTTAAAATAATATTTAAACTTTAAAATGCTATTTGCTACTTCACTTCTGTAGTCATTACAAATCTGACTATATTTTAAGATCATCATTTTATCACTGTATCTGATATCTACTGGTAATTTATTAACTATGATTAAATAAGCCTATCTGCCTGCTAATAAGGTTCCCATACTGTCCAACAAAAGCTCTTGTTTAAGGAGATCTCTGTTTATTTTTCTCTGTTGAGAAAGTAATTTTCCCATACTTTGGTTGGACAAATAGAGCAGTCCATGAAGTTATTGTGCTCTCCTTTTATAATGCATCATGATTCTAGCACCACTCTGCTTTTAAAAAGGCATAATCTTTAGTTGCAGGAGTCTTCTTGTAGCCATAGTCAACAATGTGTTCTCTTTGGTTTTGAACGGTTCATATTGTTTGTGTTAAAATTATCCCTGTGATTTACGGTCAGGACTTTCAAAAACATGGAGCACTACTCATGATGCTGGCATTAAATTAACTGGCCGGACTCTTTTCAGTGGTGTCCAGCCATAGAACAAGAGGCAATGGGTAGAAACTGAAACACATGAAGTTCCATCTGGATATGAGGCAAAAACTTCTTTACTGTGATGGTGACAGAGCATTGGAACAGGCTGTCCAGAGAGGTTGTGGAGTCTCTTTCTCTGGAGGTGTTCAAAACCTGCCTGAACAGGATCCTGTGCATCCTGCTGTGGGTGAACTTGCTTTAGCAGGGAGCTGGACTGGATGAGCTCCAGATGTCACTGCCAACCCCAACCATTCTGTGATTAAATGTTTGTATTTAAAAATACGCTATAAGAAAACACCAGAAAATCCTCTGAGAAAGATCGGTATTGTTGAGGTAAGGTGTAGGGTTAAGAAAATGTGGGTAAAATCTTGTCTTTTGGGCTTTTTCTGGTGATTTCTGAGAAGTTATTTTAGCTTCTTATCTATAAAATGGAGCGAGGAAGCTGGAGCAGTTTCTCAGAGTTCTTGTGTTTCTATACTGTCCAGACTGTTCAGGGCAGAGACATATTATTTAACCAGTCTTCAAAATTATCTGCCCCTGATTATGCTGGATGTCTTGGCACAAAATTAACAGGTGTGGCAAGGTCTTTATGTGAGTTTCCTTCTACCAAATATATTTTTCTTAAATTTCTGTGGGTTTGTTACTATAAAGCATATTTGCTTGTGCTGTCTTTATTGAACAGCATAGCAAGTCTAAAATGCAATTTTATTTTCAGCATTAATTTTTAAGAAACTCCAGTCTTCTCCACCACACACAGCATCCTTCCCTGCAAGCTCCTATTTATCTCATGAGCCAACTCAGTTTTGGGGTGACAACAGGAGCAAGGGAGCATTCTAGGAGCTGCTTTTTAAGCAGCCCATTAAACTGGATGGAGGCTTGAACCTATTTCCCTGATGAGCATGGAACTTGCTCTTTCTGGATATTACTAATCTCACAGGGCAAGAAGACTATCCTGAGACTCATTAAGATATTTATGAGGAGCAGCATTGCTAAACTGAATGTGACTGCAATCAGCAGCAACTTCTAAAAGTTTATCCCATCCATAACAGGGTCTCCTGACCTTGTCTTAATACATGTGTGAAACGCACTGAGATGTAGCTAATCAGTATTGGGGTTTTATTTTTACAGAAGGACATTAATCAACATTTGCAGACAGCCTGATTTGTATAAGTCTTCCAAATGCTGCTTCTATAGCATTGCATTTGTTAAAGCAATAAAAGCAGGGAGAACAATTTCTGCATGATTGTCCCCTTGTTTCTGCAAGGCAGGCACATCTGAAATTTATTCAGGCTAGGAGAAACCTGTTGTCAGACATTCCTGTAAAATATTTGCAGTGTGCCATGGCTGTTCTGTCTATCTTTCTGGACACTAATGTGCACCAAGTATAAAAAAAGAAACCACACTGAAAGAAAAAATAACTACTGTTTTGATCAGATGTGGCAAACCAAATCTAAAACTGCTGGAAAAATGCTTACTGAGAAGTTGTCAGTAGAAAAGGTGGTTTTTCAGTGTTTTGTGCTATTTCTTGGCTATTTCTCATTTCTTTTGCCCAAAGTTTTCTCTCTCCTAGTGAACCATCTCATCATTTTAATGAACTTGAGCGAGTGAGATCTACTCCCCATTACACATGAGTACAACTGTCAGGCAGCCAGAGACATTTTTTAGTTATCCTGGAGACGTGAGGTGCAGTACATGTGAACCCAGGTATGCGCGTGTATCCGGGTGCGAAAGGCTGGCAGTGACACCCTTTGCTGTAGAGCCAACAAAGCTGAAATTCCCAGCTGCAGTCCGCAGGAAACAACACTGATTTGACAGTGCAGCAGTACTTATTTGAGACCTTTTGTAGACATTCGTTAAGCTTTATTTCCTTTCAGAATTTCACATCCTAACAACACAGAAAGGTAGTCCCACATACCTGTATCAGTACTGAAGTTTCGCTAGGTTCGACATCCCTACATGGCAAAAAACCTAAAATACAAAAGCTGTTTGATAAGCCTGGGGAGAAAAAACTCAGCTTTTGGTCACCTCCAAGCTGTGTTACTTTTTGCTTTGATTTCAATATTGGTTCAGCACAGAACATTGAGGACATCCTTGCAGCATCATATGCATTTAAACGTGGGTGGCAGCAGAATGAACTGGCAGGTGTAATTCAGAGAGGGATTGAAGCCAGCCTAACTGAATGTAGGTGTAAATTAGTGTGGTGTGTAACCTAACAATGTGGCTTTACCCATTGCTTCACTCTAAACACGTTTGGTGATCCCCACCTCCGGCTGTGAATTTCATGCATAGCTTTTGTGCTGTTACAAGTAACTTAAAAGAAATTACTTGGGTTTTTAGCAGGGCTAATGTTTCTAGAAAGGAACATCATTAAATACTTGATCTAACAGAACCATGAGATTGCCCATTTCATGTTGTCAATTAACAATATCCTTGAGGAAATGTGATTGGCTCTGGACAATGTCTGTGGCTATCTGGATGTAATGTGTGGAAGGAGACTTTCATGGCAGTGAGGTTTTTCTTTGGGAGCCCAGCATATCTGTGTCCTGTCCTTCACTTTGCTAAAGACTTTCTCAGTGACTTTGGGCAAATTGCCTCCCTGTACCTCAATTTATCTGTAAAGCCTCAGGCACGTGAAGATAATGAAGATGCAATGGTCATTGAGGGTTTCTTGTAATATGAAAATCACAAATTCAAATAAAAGGCAGCAGATATAAAAACAAGGAAAAGGAATCATTCAGTTAAGCTATAGAAACAATTGCCACAAAATATTATGAAGGCCAAACCTCACATGAGTTCCAGAAGCGACTCGACAAATTTATGGTTCAATAAAATCTATTAGTCTCAGATTTATTGGTTGTCTTAACACTTAATATATTCTCTCACAGCAGATTAACAGAACCTGGGAAACAAGAGCAGGAAAGCCACTCATGTTTCTTTCCTCCTTAATTTCTTTTGTTTCTTCTGACTGCTGTCAAATTCACTCTGGTCTGTTTTACTGTGCCTGTCCTTGTGTGTCTATATTATTTTTTTAGGAAAAAATTTTCAGAGACAGGAATCCAGAAACAGTTTTCTATCTCCCAGTTTTTTCTATCCCTTCTGACTGCTAGAACTTAGACCTCACTGGGTTTGGCACAGTGGGAGCAACACTATTAAGTTAAATTAAATGGGCACCTTACTGGGGTTCGGTATCACACACACATGCCATGGTCAGCCTGAGGAACTAGCTGGGAAGTCAGACTGCAGTTCTTCAAAAAAACCCCTAACAAATCCAGACTGTCTTCTGCTATTTTTATATTCACAGGCTCTGAGAAGAGTGGAGCCTTGATTTTGGCTGGAATGTCTTGATGATACTTTGGTATCAATAATTAATGTTAATGATAACCAATGGTAATGGAATAATTAACTCTATTAGAGAAAATGTACTGTCACTGGGTAATAGCACCATTTTATCTCTCAGTATTGAAAAGAAAGCTTGATCTCTGTATTAGTTTTTCTGATCCTTATTTGTTAAGGAAAGATTTATTCTCTTTCACTACAAAAGTGGACTACATCAGAGCACAGAAGGGAAAGGGATCAACTAGGCACAGTCCCCTGCTATTTCAAATGAACATTTTATCAGTCTTTTATAAATTGATTAAGGTAGGTTGTTTCCACCCACTATTGCTCCTTGAGGGATGTTCTAGAGTCTTGTTTTTTTTCCTGGTTTGAGTCTTCCAGAGCCCATTGATACCTTTTTTTTGATAGTAACATTGTGCATTCACTTAAATAATTCTTTTCTAGTATTTATGTCCCTGATATATTTACGAAGAGTTCTCATTTTCTCGTTCAGGCCTTGTTCCATTAGCCTAAACATGTCAAGCATGTCAAGTATTCACGAAAGAGATGATCTCTCTGCACACTGCTAAGTCCTGTCTTAGCCTGGCCCTATTTGAATTTCTCTTTATTGAACATTTTGCATACTCTTCCAGATGAGACTTCCTCATTAACTCATCACTAAGCTACCCCTGGGGATATATCACTGCTGTGGAGGGGAAATTCTATCCTTATAGCACTCTTGGGAGCTGCACAAGAGACTACTGCCTGTTAGAAATACTTCACCTGACTTATGTAGCTAACACATTTATATTTTCCAGGATCACCACATCCTTGGTATGTGGACATCTTGTGATGAACAGATATACTAAAGTCTTGCTCTGCCATTTACAGCTGATGAGAACTCATTATAAAGCTAAAGTTCAAGATAATAGTCCATAAGGGAATGACCTTGCTGTTGGTCTTATTAGATTTTTTATTATTACTATTCCAGTTTGCAAGGTCACGGAGTGCTACTTCATGGGTAGCATAATTGTATATTGGCAGCGCCTCCCAACTTTTCTATCGTCAAGTTTCGTGAGCACATCTCTATCAAATTCATTATTGAAAACATTATTTAATACTTTATATAAGTGGATTTCTGTGGCTGTTCTTTGTTATAAATAAGTAAAGTAATTCAATAATAGTTTTCCAAGACTTATCCTTGAGGAACTGTACCAGCGACTCACTTCAACCCAACATGTGATTATTTCCTTTTCTATATCTTCTCTAATGTTATTTGCAGTGTTTTGTACTAACTCCTAGTTCAATTTCTGTGTATCATCACAGAAAAGGCTTTACTCAGCTTCAGTTAGATGGGATTTAGATAGCTTTTTTGTCTTGATAGTTATTCTATCAAATGTAAGAGAACAGTTTTGGATAGTGTAACTTTGATAAAACTCCGGTTTTTTGTGTCCTATTCTTCTTCTGCTACTGTGTTCTTCGTTATTTTTGTCTTAGAAAACTATCTGAAAGCCTTGCTTTTAATTGAACCTTACTGACAGACTTCTGTGTATCTCTTCCACTCAGTCCCCTCCTCCACTGCTACCTCAGATGTGGTCACAGCATTTATGAGGCTGATACTAGTTACATGAGAGAACTGTTCTTAAACATAATTCTGGATGACAATCAATAGTCTGTAATACAAGAACAAAAAAAGAGAAAGAAATTTCAGATGAGTGTGCTAAATGTCTGGTCTTCATATTACACTGCATGATGAAACAGCTGAACAAAACCACACACACTGGGAAGTCATATCAATATATCCTTACTCATATTATCAGGGTAGGGCATCAGTGCTTAAGCCTTGCTAGAAGCTGTAGTGAGTAGAGTGTGATACTTATGTAAACATCACAAAATTTCTTAGGATCTGATTAACTGAAGTGGGCTTTTTAAGGTTTTGAAGACATCAGCAGAAACTGAAAAGTCCTAGGGTTTTAAAAGAATGTTTAAAAAAATATGGGACTTCCTCCTGGGTAACCAAAACAGAAATATTCTAAAGACACTGGAATGGAGGTGGAACCATTGCACAGAAATCTTATTCTTAAAATCTGCAAACATGTCCAGGATAAAACAGTTAGACATCATGGAAAATGTTAACTTTAAAAAAATCAAGTTTCTATTGCTTGTTTGCTTGGGGGTGCTGTGAAACAAGATGCCAGCAGTGTGGTGCAAGTAGATGAAAATGTGATAGCCATACAGCTTGCCAAGAACACAAACATGCTGGTAAATAGATCCTGTTGAAGAAGAGTCTACAAATTGCTCATCAAAACAAGCCAAGCTGTCAGATGTCTTCCTTATTTTCAGGACTCTTCTAGTATAAAAGATGAGCAAAGAACCGTATCAATGAAAGGCTGCTGTAGTTAAAGACATTTTTTCAGAGCTTCTGAAGAATTCAGTATTAAAAGAAAAGCTGTAAATGACAGTTTTGTAACTATTTGCCCACCAGGTAAAAAAAGTTTTAAGACCATGAGTGCTAAGATGTTCTTTATTTTGGAATAAAACCAATCAAATAGTTCAGCTTTTATTCAACCTCTAAGCAACATATCCTTACTTGGTGCCCAGAAGAAGACATTGGCATGGCTCTTCCTTTCATCACTTAATCCAGATTTAGGTGATCTATTTGTATAGAGTAGGATTTAGCTTCAGTTAATGCCATCAAAGCCTTGCACTGACCACATCTACAAAAGCTGGCTACCTAAAGAAATTAGAGACAGAAGTTCTTTAACTTCTCTCCACATATTTCTGCCTCTCAGAAAGCTGTCAGAGGTCATAAACTGTAACTATCCATCACAATTACTGACCAGTATGTCCAGCTCTATGTCTATATTGACTATCAGTTCAGCCTCACAGAAATAGTCAAAGATGGAGTTCCTCTTATGAATACATTTTAGTCTTTTTTCCTTGGTATATTCTGTGTTCTACCACTCATAAATTCATTTAGGTGAATGACCTTAAACGTGCAGTTCAGACTCGTCCTCTGAAAAATCCAGGCAAAAGACAGGGGACTGAAACAAGTAGATTAAAGCTGCTGTAGATGTATTTCACTTTTGTAATCAAGAATTGATGTTACAGTGAAACTGTACACAGTGAGTGTGTTTCTGATTAGATTAGTGAGTAACAATTACCTCAGGTGCCACATGAAGTACTGTTAGCTATAAATGGCATCTGGAAAACACCAAGTAAGTGACAGAAGTCTATATAAATATAATTTGGGAATGAGCCAGCATTACCAAGGAGAGTGGTGAGTATGCCCTCAGGCTGTCAATTGATTCCCTGACAGCAGAGTATTGCTTGTCTGGTGTAACAGCCCTAATACAAAGCTAATGGTGCTTTGAAGGAGATAAATAGGGCACTAAATTCTTCTTTAGTTCCTGACTTAAAGTACTGTTGCATACTCTACAAGCAACTACAAGTATAAAGTAGTTGTAGTACAGAAATACTTGAAAATCACTGACAATAAGCCTTTGCCAAAGACATAAAGTTGCATTACTTCCTGACCTTATAACTAAAAAATCCTACCAGTACATGTCCAAATCTTTTAGCAGAACACAAAAATGACATTAAATGAAGCAACCTGTCATATTACTGTCAAAAAACTTGCTGTTGGCTTCACAGAAGAAGATTTGGATTCCCCTTAGCTGCAAGCTGTTCACCCTGCCTCAGCATCTGAGCAACTCACAGCATATGCAGAATTCTTTAATATAAAAGAAGAATGTGGTTATTATTTTTCTGTAAATCGCAGATATTTCCTGAATGTGTTAAACTTCACACCATCAATCATCCTTTTAAAGACTGTACAGTATGCTCTTACACTGGAGATATGAAAGGGACTCTTCCGACTCCCCTGTGCTCTGCTGAACGGTTTGAACATTTTTTTTTTTTAATTTATATGTATTTTTTTTAATTTTAAATGCTATACAGGAGAAATGCATAGAGCTAGAGCAAGAAGGGGAACAAGAGTGAAAGCAAGAGTGAAAGGGAAAGATTCTGGTTGTTAGTCTCTGGTACTACTCCCAGCTTGCATCATGCAAGTTGTATAGGTGTAGAAGGAGTCCTTAACAGGTCTCCTAATTCATCCCTGCTCAGACAGAACTCAGTACCCATTCCCCAAGCCTGATAAGTGACTCTGAAGTGTGTCCTTTAAAGCTTTGGTCGATGAGGAGTGAACAAACAGCTTTTTCTATTATCTAACCTGAAACACCATGTGAAAATTCAGAAGTTTATTTCTTGTCAAATCTACAATAGACATAGAGAACAAATTTTCACTGCCTTCGTCATCACACCTTTTTACCCAGCAAGGAGTCTGTTACCATGTTTCTGCTACACTTTCAGTTTGCTGGCAAAACTAAGGCTAGATTCTTCAGCTTTTCCTTATAAGTCACATTGCCTAAGTTTTTGACATTATCTCTCTCCCAGTAGATATGTTTACCAAATCTCCTGAATGTTGAATTAGTCAAGACATAAAGATCTATTTCTTTGATGAAAAGACTCTATATAATTCATGTCTGCACAATAAGAAGATAGGACTGAAGATCATGATCAAATATAGTTGTGCCAGGAATCAGATCTAAGTCATTAACAAATACAATGAAAGAATGGGGCCTTTTTCCCTACCAAGCCCTTATGGGGCTTCTGGTGCAACACTGATACCATGAGATCTGGGCTGAAGGAAGCAATATTTACCTTTGTGACTGTTAATCTACTTGTCTTCAGAGACATCAGGCCACAGTGCTCATACCAAGTGTTCATCATCCTGATCACAGTGAAAGAGACGAAGGGCACCCACCACGATCTCCTTCACCACATTGGAGTTGAGAGCACTGGTTCCTTCAGTTGAGTCTTCTCAAAATAGCTTTTCTCTGTCTTACTCACTCTTTCTCTCTTTATGTATTTTTAAACAGGTTTTGGCCCAGCCATGAATGTGGTACTGCTATAAACCAAGAAGGAGCTGCAAGTAATGTCTGAAATGGTGAAAGTTCACAGATTTTGCTGGTTTTCAGTAGGTCTGATAAAAATTTTGCTGTAGCTGTTTATTTCTCTAGCAGTTATAGATAAGGATCATCACTAAGAGCAGAATGTCTGGCTTTTTCATTATCCATTTGTCATTATAGTTTTTTCTTGTTTTGTCTACAGGAAGAAAGGCCTGGGTTCTGCTAATAACAATTTCAGCATCTCGGGTGGCACTTTCTGCTTGCACTAAGCAATTTCTATTTTTCTATAATCTAAAATTTTGGACAAAGGATGCTGAGACAGGCTTACATGCACAAAAGTTTACTAGGGTGTCCACGGCTGATGGCAGACATCAATTGCAACAGTGAAAGTTACAGTGCAGCAGGTGATGACAATAAAGATGACAAGGTGAGTTTTCTCTGTACTTTCTCTCTAGCACTTTGACTCACACTTCCATTTGGAGTAATCCTCTAATATAAACTAAAACCTACAAAGGAAGGGAGGAAGGAAGGGGAGAGAAAGAAGAGGTGAGTTTCATGCGCTGCCTCCCCTGGGAAGTCTGATACAAAAAGAATATTGGGTTTTGCAGATGCAGGACTCTTAAAATAGCAACCTGAGAGCAACAGCATAAGAACAAGGCAAAACCCATGCCCTGGGAAAAACCCTGCCACAGCAGCTCAGGTGAAAGGCTCAGAGCTGTAAGGGAAAGGCAGGAGGCAGAACTGCAGGTGCTACCCCTTTCTTTGCTGCACGTAAAGCACCGTGCAACAAAGCATTTTCCAGGCGTGCTCTCTGTACAGCCCAGTGGAAGGGGAAGAAGAGTGTTGAGGATGAATGTCTTACCTGCTACTTCAGAATTTAAACAGTAGACTTGTGAAAGAGTAGAAAATGTTTGTAAACCTTGTTAGACAAGACTTAAAGTGGTTTACTTGAATTTCCCCTCTTCGCAATGGAGCCAGAAAAAGCATCTTCTTTAGGACAAAATCTATCTTGTTTATTTTTCCAAGTCTTTCTAATGTCTTAATTCTATTTATTTTCCTACATATCTAGTTAGTTGCCTCCTCAAATCTAACCTCAATTTGCTGCCTAGAAACTAATCTGATTATGCCTAGTCCTACAGTAGGTTTAATTATTGACTGCGATCATCCTTGTAATGGGCTCTTATATATTTGAAAGCTGCTGTCAGTTTTCTTATTTCCATATTGCAACTCAGGTCCTTCAAACTTTCATCACTGATAGTGGTTTTTAACCCACGTCATTCTTACTGATCTCTTTTCATTCTTTTCAGTTTTTACTTTCATTTCTTTGTGAGTAAGTCCCCAGCTGAATAGAGCAGTTTCTCTTGTGTTTCACGCAGAACCGGTAATTGTCTCCTGTCTTTTTACTTTGGAAACTCCTGCTAGTAATGCTGAGAATTAAGTTTATCCTCTTTTTCAGAAGCATTGTATTGTCTCACTTGATTTGAGTCCACTATGCTGATACTTTCCTGCAGTTTTTCCTGCAGAGACAGATGTTTTCTATTATTAATCTGTGTATTTACATATTTCTCTTTAAATAATTCTGCAATTGTGTTTATGTATTTCAGTCTTGATATTTTCTGGGCAGCTTTTATTTGGCAAGGTACTTTTCAAGACTAGTCTTTTCAACAGCTCACAGCTCTCTATAGCTCTATAGGACTAGCAGACACATTTATCCAGGCTGCCCATGAAAATAAAAGTACCAATACTAATGCATTCAGACCCATTTGCCTGAAGACTCACCAAGAGTCCTCACTCTCCGAGTTGTGAACTAGTGTCTCAATGAATATTTTTCCATTACATGTGTACCTGTCTTATTCAGAGCTTCTTTCGTTAATCTGCTCTTAAGATTATTTTATTTTACAATGTTCAGAGTTTACTTAATTCTAGATTTTTCACAGCTCCCATTCCCCACCCTTCCACTGCGCCACCAAATGAAGTTAGCTTGGTTGTTCCTGATTTTTTTCTTCACAACACGTTATCTGCTTTGTATGTGCTAAGTGTTTATAAATTGATGGTTAATCTTAATAATGTTAACACAATATTTTTCTGAGAATCTTTGTTAGATTAACTGGTTCATAATTCCCTAGATCTTTTCACTCCTTTCTTGTTTATACTGATAGCTAATTTACAGTCCTCTGGGACCACCCTCACTTTTCTTTCATTTTTAGATATAATTATTAATGGTAAAGAGAACACACAGGCTATATTCTTAAGTAGTCTACAGTGAATTTCATAAATTCTTGATGACTCAGATACACCTAATTTATCTTAGTGTTCATTAACCTGTTCTTGCACTGGCTTGTACTACTGTCACCTTATTTAAACCAGTTTAGCTAAGTGTCTGCTCATGCTTAATCATTTGTGGTGTAGACTGAAGACAAGAGGTTGTATACTGCTCCGTGTGATGTCCTTGTTTCTATTAGTGTTGTGATTAGTGTTACACTTCCAAGTCATTAGGAATCCCCTGATATGGCTGATGCAGCTGTAACACTTTTTTACTGTGTTTCTCTCATCCCTCTAGTATAATGATTCTGCCTTTTCACTGTCCTTTCCAGACATAAATGAAAATTATTATACTTTAAAACTCATCCAAGCTTTAGAACCATTTCCTGGCTAGAAAGCAATACTTCAGCTACAATTTTGTTTCTTAAAGGGATCATAGAGTCATAGAATCATAGAATGGTTTGGGTTGGAAGGGACCTTAAAAACGATCCAACTCCAACCCCCCTGCCATGGGCAGGGACACCTTCCACTAGACAAGGTTGCTTAGAGCCCCATCCAACCTGGCCTTGAACACTTTCAGGGATGGGCCACCCACAACTTCCCTGGGCAACATGTTCCAGTGCCTCGGCATCCTCACCGTAAAGAATTTCTTTCTAAAATCTAATCTAAATCTCTCCTCTTTTTGTTTAAAACCATTCCTCCTTGTCCTGTCACTATCTGTCCATGTAAAAAACTGATCTTCCTCATTTTTCTAAGCCTCCCTTAAGTACTGGGAGGAAGGCCACAATGAGGTCTCCTTAGTGCCATCTCTTCTTCAAGCTGAGCAGTCACACCTCTCTTGGGCTATCTGAGAAAGCCTCCAGCCCTCTGATCATCTTTGTGGCCCTCCTGTGGATTTAATTCCAACAGGTCCACATCTTTCCTGTGCTGAGGACCCCAGAGCTGGGTGCAGCACTTGAGGTAGGATCTCACAAAATCAGAGCAGAGGGGCAGATCACTTCCCTTGACCTGCTGGCCGCTCCTATTTTGATGCAGTTCAGGGTGAATCTTCTATGCACTTTGGGATTCTCCTGGATTGCTTGCAGCCAGCTCTGCTACTTTCCCAACAGATACCCGGCTGGTTGAAGTCTCCTAACAGGATGAGAGCCTATGCATGTGATGCTGCCTGTAGCTGAAGCAAGAAAGCTTCATCAGCAGGCTCCCCCTGGTCTGTCAGACGGTAGTAGATCCCCACTACAGGTATCCTTTGTTGGTTCTGTCCTTCCTTTTAACCCACAAGCTTTCAACTTGTGTTTGTTTTTCAGAGGCAGCTTTCCACAATCTCCATTCCTTAACACAGAGCACCACACTCTGCCCCTCCTTTACAGCCTGTCCCTTCTGAAAAACTTGCAGCCCTCAATGGTGTGATTCTCTGATTGCAGTGTTCCAGTTGTGTCACTTGTCCCCCATTCATAGGTGTTTTTAAAGGATTCTCAAGGATATGGTGGCAGCACTCAATAGGCTGAAGTGTTGCTACTGGACTTGTGAGTGTTAATACTGTATGAGACACTCATGAACAGCTGATGCTCAGCGATCCAGTCTGTGGAATGAATGCACCTCACTTGCAATTTAACATGAATTTGAGGTTTTGGAATTTTTGTTTTCTTATGGAAAGTTTCATTTCCTTGGTAAATAGCTGAATACTGAAAAAAACTCCAGTTCTACCAAAATATTTTTTAGATAAAATACTCCTGTGTTACCTTGTGCTCCCAGTATCTGTGGTAAATTGGTGTCATTGACTTCATCTTTCGTGAAGGACCATAGTCTCAGTATTTAAGCAGTTATAGTTCACTATTATATGAGTAATAGAAGATGCTTACAAATATAAAAAAAATATATATATATATATTGTGTACCACAGAAAGTGGACTCTTGGGAAAAAAAAGTCATATTTTTTTAATCAAACCCAGAATTTTCTAATCAATAATTGGGTTATCTGGAATCTGTTGGCCACCTCTAACCCTGGCACTTGCTGGCCCTCTCTCTACTGAGATATACATCTGTGCTGCTGGATTTGCTGAGTCTGCCTTTTCTTTCCCAGAATCCAGACAGCTCTTCAGTCTGAAGCAGAAGATGTAGACCCAGCCTGAGCAGTATTTGCAGTGCTATAAATTGTGATGGCCTGTGACATCCCACAGATTGCGTACTTGATAGTTTTCATTCTGACACATAAAGCAATCGGCAACCCGTGGCTGAAAGCTGAACCGGCCATTGAGGGTTTCTGGAAGGCTGTGATGGACAATACTTTTCAGAAGAAGAATAGCCATCTTTGGGTTTATTTGCCAGCAGGATTCATTTTATTGAGGGCACAAACCAAGGCCCCTCTGTCACTGGGTAACAGTACTCTGTTACTTCTTAAGACAGCTGAGGAGGGAAAGTCAGAGGTGGCTGATCTTTCCCAAGCCCCATATTTTGTTCCACTGCCTATCAATAAAAGAGTTCAACACTTTTATTAGATGAATGAGCTTAGGATGTGAAATCACTGAAGGCCATACTTTGGTCAAGCTGACAAGTAAAAATTGGAATTGTAGGGGATGGGAGTGAGGGGGACAGAGACAGTCCCATGGAAGAGAATCAATAGGGAAAATGTCCATCCTGCGGTCTGAATGATGCCACTGTAAAACAGAGACATTAATTAAAATTAATCAATTCACTTTTGGTAATCATGCAAGTTTCCCAGATACAACTAATTATTATGGATGGTTTTGGTTTTTTCAGCTTATTTTCTGTACGACCTATCTCCTTCTCTTTCCTCTTCCATGTAATAATGTTAGAAAATTATAACGTGATATCACTGCTATTTCATAACAAATTATTATGGTAACATATATGGGTTAATGGGAGTTTTGACTGAATATGAAACTTATCAATTGACCCTTGAGATTCCATTAAATTGAGACAGAGAAGGTAGAACTAATTACAAAGGGGGGAAGATTTCTATAGTTTTAAACATGTATGTTGTTGGGAACTGTGTCTCTGTTTTAATGAAAAAATCAATAGCATAGAAACAAAATTATCAAAGAAAGCAAAATACAATCAGAGAACATGTGCAAAAAGCTATTTCAAAAATAGTCTTCCTGCATTCAGTATGATACAAAGTGTCTGGAAGGCAGGGTAAAATGTATTTAGAAATACAAGGCCAAATTGCTTCCTCTCCAGAAAAAAATAATGGATATGAATTTTATTTCTTGGGAAAACATTTCTGTTTTATTTAGAAGAATATAGGAACACAACAGTGATTTTCACTAGACCCTGGTTATTCTTAGTTGTCTCAGTTGTTGACTAAGTGATGACTCCTTACAGAATTTGTTTTCCTATAGACTGAGAGCTTTTCTGAAAAGCAGACCCCTTGATGGAATATCCAGTTTGGCATCTAAAAATTGGCTTTTGCTACTGGATCTCTTTTGTCATTGCAGATAACTTCCTGTTGTGGATCAGATCTCCATGTTCTATTTCTAGAAGGAGAAAATAGTCATTTCTTGTCACCTTTAGAGTATTGTCAGGGTTTTCTGATGACTATATTAATACAATGACAATGGGTCCATACATGTAATCCAAAAGTGGAAAAGTTATACAATTGATCTCAGATTGGGATCTGTGAAAATTGGAGTGTCTTTCTTTTGCATGCACAGAAACTAACCTAATAATTTCACCTTGAGTTACTGATGAGGGTGTGCCATTTTAAGAGAACAAAACTAAAGGAAAAGAGAAAAATATCTTTTATTCCCCACCCTTATAAAGTACCGTAAGGAGTCCACTAATGTCTGGGCATATCTGGTATTGATTTTGTGTTCACTGTCGTGTTCTGTCAATTTAAAGTGATGTTTCTGTGCTACCTGTGGGGAGCAGTGATAAACTCAAGATGTGCCCCAAGTGCCTTGACACCGCTGAACAGCCAGACTGCAGGACCTCACCAATTACACAGCTGCTTCTCCATGGCAGACCTGTGTGTTAATTCACAGGTAAGAAAGCTGTCAGCACAGCTTGGCCTGCAGCACTGACACCAGGTCTGTTACTCAGAGAGAGAGCTTCCCCCAAAGAGCAAACATCACACTTGTAGGTTTTTCTGAGTGGCACCTCATGACATGCCCAGTGAGCTCGTGGGATAAAGCCTGAGGATGGGACAGAGATATTGAAAACGCAGAGGACTAACAGATGCCATTGTGGAGGGAGTCAGGAAATGAAGAATAATGTTGAGCTGTGGATGTCTGACCTCCTTGACATACCCCTTGCTTTTGTGATGGACCTTGGTAGCAGCACAAATTCCATAGTAATTGTAATGATGTAGAAATGAGGGAGAAATAGAGGAAAGGAGAAAACTGGAGGAGATTTAGGAAAGTGGAAGACTGAGAGGGGAATGAGCCAAATGCCTTGGCTAGAGGATGTTTAAGCTGGAAAGTGTTGAGATTAAAGGGTTGGGGGCAATTTATGTTGTGTGCTTTAGGGATGGACAGATCCTCAGTTTGTGAAGTGGAATCAAGGGGAAATG
>QWTY01024753.1:0-13795 GCA_008033365.1 Pseudorectes ferrugineus | reverse complement strand
TTAAAATATTCACACAGCATTTGGGGACATTGTTATCTCCTCTTATTAATTTTTTTCTGGCTCCCTGGTTTGCCTGGGTGGGAAACTTAATACTGGGCTGGGGACTGAATTCTCTCACTGACCTCTCTTCAGCTGATCTTTGGGATGTGCCTGAGAGGTTTGCTTGACTTCATGCCTGGATACATCTCTGGGAGTCTTGTGCTCACCCAGCCGTGTTTGGAGTCAATTCCCAGGGGCTCTCTGGGTGCAGCTGGTCCTGGGGTATCCATGTGAGCAGCAGGATGCTGCTCAGATGGTTCTGGATGTGCTGCAAAGCTGCTGCAGGGAGACCTGGGACTGGCACTGGCCCCGTTTAAAAACGTGCTGGGGAACAGGGACTGCAGCTTGCCCAGCTCATTGTCTGAATCCAGCGCTGCAATTCTTTGTCCTTCCAGGGGAAACGATATTTAGCAGGAGAGCTGGTAAATTGAGTCATTCCTTTGACCACCTTTTAGCACCATCAGAACTGTTCTTCACTCAAAAACCCACTCAAATTACACTTGTTTAAGTTTAGCTGTCAGATTATGTGGGGGACTTCTAACACCATCTCTACTGCTTGACTGTGTGCTATGAATATTTCAAATGAAAGCATCCTCACCCCCCAACATTAATTTTATAGATGGATAATTAATTATCCTCCCTATGGCAACTGGCTGTGGTTTTTATTAACTTGCAAATCAAAAGAAGAACCTGAAAAATGACAAGCTAATTTTTTAATAAGGTATGTCTTCCATGTTTATTCGTATTTTATTACCCAGCAGTCTGTAAAGTTATCTATTTAATTTGGAAAAACACATTATCGCGGTTTGAGTAATCTCCCATGGAAAAAAATAAAGATCATTTTGCAACCACAGTGTTGAAATATATTGTACTGCAGTCACAAGTATGCTAACCAGATAGATATCTTTGCCCGATTTAAGTATATCAGAATCTCACTCTCTCATTATAACGATCGTGACAGTAGCATTAATGTTCATAGAACCCTTGCATGAGTTTTCTCCTGATATAAGATGTTCCCAGACACGAGATTTCTGCCCTAATTTTTATTTCTTTTTTTTTTAACTTTTGAGATAGACCCAGGATTTATTTCAGCAACAAGTGTTTTGCAATTAGTCTTGATGGAGCCAAGATTTCACTGGTTCTCTCTAGTCCGCAAACCCCAGAATTGTTCCACCAATGTGTAATGAAGTTTGTACAAGCAAATCTTCCACATGAAGGGAATGAAAAAGTACAGAGGATCTACTGCCAATGCTTGCTTCATATAGAAACTATTCTGAGGGAGATTCTAAGAAATGAGGATGAAAATCGTGGAGAGAGAGAGAGAGAAAGAAAAAAAAAAAAAAGACTGCTGTAACATTTTCATAGCTGTTTGTACCCTTTCCACAGAATCATGTTTACCACTTGTGGTCCTGCTGTTCCTGTGGCTTATCAGGAAATAACGAGCTCTGCAATCCTGGCCAAGTTTAGCAAAGTCACTAATTGCTAATTGCTTTGATTTCACTTTTCAGCTTCTTGTCCCATCGAGTGCTGTCTCCTGCCTGGGACGGTGCCTGAAGGTGGTGACAGATTCCTGCTGCCTGGAGGGTTGGTGTGTGTCCTTCCCCTTTGGAGAAAGGCAGCTCTGCTGAGTGTTGCTCTCTGTCCTGCACTTCTACCCATGTTCATATGGATCCATCTGCTGCTTCATCCTGCTTTGACCAGGGGAAGTCCCAGATGTGCTCATGGATGATGTTGGGTGCCCATAAGGGTAGAGAGGATTTCTCCCTCACCCCAAGGTCAGCTTTTTGAGATGAGCTCAGGTCCCCTTTGAAGCTCTGTAACAAATTTCTGTGTTTGTTGCCCTGTTGAAAATTTGGCTGGAAGTCATTGGCTTTCCTTCTGAAGCACAATGGTTTATCATCTCCATATTCCTTTTGTTCTATTGGCATAGTTTAGAGATTTCTTTATTATTCGTATTTATGCATCACTTCTTGGAAGCCTGTGGGGAAGACAAGATAGAGAAATCATACTTGAAAGAAAAAGCTGTCAAGCTTAATCTGCTGCATTTCTCATTTTCTGGAACTGTGGAAAGAAATATTTGCGAGGCAGTTGTTTGGACAGTCTCTGATCCAGCTTTAGAAACCCTGGCACGTTTATAATGTTTGACTGTATAAAAGGTATGGGTTCATGTGACCACCATAAATCCAGGTAAGTGCAGCACTGGGGAGTTCAGACCCATGGTTTGCAGGGTGCCAGCAGCAGTGGATACCCACCATGCCTGAGGTGAGGGGGCTGTAGCCACAGGTGCCTCAACAGGGAGGAGCTGGCTCCTAACAGCAGCTGGGAGCAGACATGAAGTCACAGCATTATAGATCATCATCATATTTACAGGTTTAATATAGCTGGTTTGTGTCTACAATGAGAAAAACACAATTTTGGATAGCAGTAGTGTTTTGTCTGCCTGAGTGATCAGTGTTTCACTTAGCACTCTGTTAACTGCCTGCCAGACTCATAAAGGATACAAGCTGGCGTGTCATATCTTTCTCCAAGACCGTTAGGATATTTATTTAATCAGAGGTTGAGGGAAATGGAGTACAAAGTACCTCAATGAGCAATGTGATCATACTGGGTAAGCAAGAAACCTGCTTTGATGTCTTTGGGTTTGTTTGTTGGTTTATTTTAATCTTCATCATGGGGCTTCAATGGAGAAATCTGAGTTTGTTGGACTCTTAGAGCATCCACAATGTTGAGATTGGGTGGAGAGGACTCATTCAAGGGTTAGCTGACTTGCTGGAATTGAGGTCATTGCTCTGTGCTGAGCCAGTGAAGGGAACCTTGTTGAGTGTAGGGTGGCATCCAGCTGCAGTGGCCCTGACCAGCAGGAATTGCTGCTACCCCAGCACGTCCCATGGGATGTGCTCTCTCCTTCACTGCTGCTCACACCCAGAACTAAGACTCCACACACTGTTGCAAAGTTCTGAATTCAGAGACTAGTATCTGGCACCAATAATGAATTCTGAATTCCCTGGGCTAATTAGGCGTAGTCTGAAAAAGCCAGAAAGGACTTTGCCTTTAATTAGAATTTATGTTTTGTAGAGGTAATAAATCTTGCTGGGGTTTAGGGCCATCCGTGCACTTATTTTGCTTTTTATTGGCTCAAACTTTGGTTTCCCTCCTTGGAGTGTCAGTTATCAATATCTTGCCTTCCCATATTATGCTGTTTAACTAACATTTTTTCCCATGTTATCCAAAATCTAGATCCCAACCATTAGTAAGCAATATGCAAAACACTTGATTTTTCTCCAAGCTCAGGATAATGGAGAAATCCCCACCCTACCAGCTTCTCTAGAAGAATACAGCAATCACATTTCCTTTTTCTTTCTTCAAATTTTGTTCGTAACCTTGCTGTATTGCAAATTAAAGGGAGTATTCTTTTCAGCCCTGGCACCAAATTAATTCAATTTCCATATTTTCATTATCTCCCTATTAACCACTAGCACTCTGCAACAAAGAAGCTATTTGAAATATATAAAGCTACAGCCATTCCTTGCTGCAAACTCTCAGGGGCACTTCGATAAATTACATCCTCATAATGAAGAAGTAGGGGGAAAGAGTGGCAACAATAGATTTTTTTCACAATGAAATGAAATCGGGATTTGATCTGATGCAACATGACTTGCTCACAGCGCAGATAGAATATTAAATTATCCCTGTGAAATTTAAACCTTGCTGTATTCCTCCCCTTGTATCCATTGTTCTGCTGAAACCTTGAAGACTGCACATAATAATTTGCAAATGGGGATTTAGTTGATACAGTTTATTTTTGTCAACTTTCTCAATTTAATTATCTTCAGCCTACAGTCTAATTTATGTGTTTGATGTCACTATTCATTAGCAGTACAGATGCAGCCTGGAAAGAGATTGTAAAAAACCCAATGATGCAGCTGGGTTCCCTCCTTAAACACACTGCAGCAGTTAAATACTGGATTCTGGTTACAGAATGGGTTTGAAACAACACCATCAGAAAAATTACTACCTCAAGAAGCATGAGAATGTGAGTTTGTATAAGTAATGTCTGTAAAAGTTGTAATATCAAAAGGACGTAGTTCTAATTCTGTGCCAGGACGCATATCTGATTCATTAGCTGTCACTTAGAGGAGAGACAGACAGACTCTAAATTGGAGTTATGATTTTCAAGGTCACTGGCCAAATGAAAAACTGGCAATACATTTCATTGTGGGTTACTGTGAAATGGATTTGTTTGGGTTTTCTGTTCCCTCCCCTATATAAAAATGCCTTACACTGTTTTTAAACAAGTCTAAGGTTTTCTATATTCGAAATTAAATATTTGGGATTTTTTTGTTTGTTTGTTTTAAGCACAAACTACAAAATGAGGGTCACTTCCATCTGAAAAAAAAAAAAAGCATATTTAAAATGTTTTTGGTTTCCATTTGTGTGGATTTTTTATTTTTTTTTAAAAACAAATATTTCCACAATCAAAACAACTTACTGATACTGACAGAAACACATGGATTAGTTTTGATTAACTGAAATACACATTAGTAAGAAAGTTATAGACATTGGTTTGGCTGACTCTGCTAAATCCAGTCCCTGAGTTTAGTCTCTGAGTTGGTCAGAGATCAAATCAAGGTGCTGGCTCTGCTGGTCTCCATCTCTGCAGGTGAAACCCAGAATTATTTTGTGCCTGCCCATGGCATAAAGGAAGGAGTTTTTCCAGTTCAGGCTCATCTTGCTGGCAGGAGGACACCTGCTCATGAAAATCTTTTCAACACAGCTTCTTCCCTCCATCCGTCCTGTCCCTGGGTAGGGGGAATTAGTAAATGCCTGGAAACAGGAAGGCTGAACCCTTTGCTGTGACCTCTCTGTCACTTGTTGCTCCCTGAGGATGGGCACTGCTGGGTTATGGGACAAACCAAGTGGGCACGCTCTGCTCTGGGAGGTCTGGTTACCCTGGCAAGAGGGATTTGTGCTTTAGGCTGTGTGTCTTTGCCTTCTGAGTGACATAGTGGTTACTGGGAAATTAAGAAATAACTCATTAAAACCTAAAAAACCCTCATCCCTTCTCACCAAGACCAAATTCCCTGCTGGTGTAGAGCACACGGCGCTCTGCCTGCTGTGGGAGGTCTCGCTTGGTCTCAAAATCCTTCTTTGGGTTTTGCTGAAATCTCAGGTTTCAGGAGCGTGGCCTGTTGCCCTTGTTTCCCTGGCCATGGGGCCGAGGAGGAATTCCTCAGTGCCTGACACTTGCCAGCTGGCTGGAGCTGCTGCTGATTTTGGGGGGATCCCATGGGCTGGCAAACAGGTGCCAGTGGCTGCACCAACACTCTGAGTGAGAGGTGCTGCCTGGTTTTGGGGTATTTGGGGTCTGAAGCTCACGAACCTCTGCATGCCACTCTGGTGATTGCTCCCAGTCACCTGAATTAAACCCCACCTCTTCTTACCATGATAAATCCAGCCCACGTAGCTTTAAAAATTTAAAGCGATCGGGTGAATCGTGATATGTATCAATTAAATCAACCCTCCCAGTGACAAGTGGATATTTGATTTTCAACCCCCAAAGGACTGTACATACCGTATTACACTACGGTGATATTTCCTAATAAATTATCTAGCTGACATCTTGCCTCTGAGGGGGAGAGGTAGATTGTTAACAAAGAAGACAAACCCATCTTTTTTCTATTTATGCCTCATTTCCATTATGCATAAGGGTCTCAGTGCTCTGTACTTTGTGAATGATGAGAGCTGGGAGAGGAAGAGTTCCTGTGCTGCTTATACATACACATATCTGTATATATATTTTAATATATGTATTTATAGATATAAATATATTTTAATATATTTAAATATATTTTAATATAGAATCATAGAATGGTTTAGGCTAGAAGAAATCTTTAAAGAACTTTTAGTCCAAGCCCCCTGTCATGATTGAGGACATCTTCCACTAGGTCAAGTTGCTCAGAGGCCCATCCAATCTGACCTTGAATATTTCCAGGGATGGGGCATCCATCACCTCTCTGAGCAGCCTGTGCCAGTGCATCATCACCCTCATTGTAAAAAACTTCTTCCTTATATATGTTCTACCTCCTTTAAATTAAAAACAATTGCCCCTTGTCCTATCACAGCAGACCCTGCTAAAATATGTACAAAGCAGCCACAGAGTCAACCCCAGCTTTGCCCTTCCCTCTTCCTTTCCCTAGGCAGAAGCAAGTTGTTATGTCACTCATAGTAAAGGAAATATTAAATCAGATCTTCCAGTAATTTTGTATCAGCATTGCTTCACCTTCACATTCATAGAGCCTCATCTAGGGTGGGAAATCACACAGCTTGTGCAAGGAAAGCACGTGAAGTTTGCTGGCTCGGGACAGTCACTGGCTCTGTACAGGAGCTGGGATAAAGGGAAAGGCTGGGTTTGCTCTCTTTTGGTCTTGAGGAGAGCCAGGATTTGTTCCTCAGCATCTCTTTCCTCATTTGTGGAGATGGTGACCCCAAATATCCCTGCTGGGGCTAAGGTTTGGTGAAGAGCCAGAAGAAAGACTGTGTGATGAGTGTTTGTTGGACCCAAGGGAATGTTTGTGAGGTTTCAGAGAGGGTTTCAGTGGTTTGCAGTGTTTGAGAGAATTACTGAAATTATTAAATTGGAAATAATAAATTCTCAATTAATTCAACATTTTGACCAAGTAAGCTGGGGGCGAGGGAGAGAGATGACAGCTGGTGGAACCAAGTTTTGCAAACTTCCATGAGTTTTCGCTGCCCAAAAAAATCTTTTATTGGCTCCCAAGTTGTTTCAAAACCATAATGGCATCTGCTAAGGGATCAGGAGCCACACAGTGAGGCACCTGTAAATAAACAAGCAATGCAGAAGTAGTTGGAAGACAGTTTTGAATGAATCTACATCTAAAACACTCCTCTGATTCACTTTTCACATATTTAGGAAAGCGCTTCTTGGGACTCAGTTTCATTTGAATACAATACATTAACTCATTCTGTTTACTGGGAGCTTGTTATGTATTAATATCTATTTATTAGGATTTGATTCAACAAGTTACATGCAATTTCGTTCTAGTCTCTTTTTTTTAACATCAATTATCCCATCAATATGTGACAGAACAACTGGTTTGCTGGGCTGTGTTTTCCCTAGTTCTGCCTCCAAAAGGGTTTTCACAGCTTTTAAATAGGAGTTGTTGTGGTTTAGTGTCTCAGAGCTGCAAGTAAATGGCAGTTCTCCACAGGGAAGGACGTGTCTGAAAAAGGCTCAGCCTTCTGCAGGCAGTGGAATAACTGCAGGAGAAGCCTTAATTGGGTGCAGGAGGGAGGAAGGAAAGAAAGCCCTTGACAGGTTGAAATATTTTTCTGTAGCAGCAGCATTTTAGAGGCACTTGTTAATGAAAATGATTGATTGGAAAATGAGTCAAAGCTTTTAAATCTTAAAAAATTATTTTTTTTTTCCTTCTTGAAAGTGGATTCCTCATCTGATCAGGAAGACAAGAGAATTTTCCTCTCCACCTCCAAAGAATTAAAAGTTCCTTCAGGCTCTGTGTTTCTGTGAAACACTGCATAATTATGCACGGGACACCTGGTGCATGTGTGTGACAGGCAGGATGAGGTATCTGGTTTGCTTTTGAGACAGAGAATAGCAAGAATAAAAGGTGAAATACCTTTTGTACTAAGTGTTTAATAATGTCTTTTGTCAAACAAATTAACACCAGACACCCTCCCCAAAATCCAACCTAAGCTAATGAGCAGCTGGAATATTACCTGACACACCACCAAAATTTTTAGACAATATGTATTGTTGGTTCTGATGTAAAATAATGAAAATAAAATAAATGACAGGCTGTTTTCAAATGGCTTTATTGTCTATTCTGTTCTAGTGGAAGTGGTAGTCTTCAGTATTAGTAGGGAAGGTAGAAATAATGGTAGGAATATTAATATCCATCTTCCACTTATGTCACACTTCCAACCCCATGAAGTATATGCTAAGATGATACATGACATCAATGGAACATTAATAAGAGCTCAAATATAAAAAATTCCCAAAGTGAAAGCTTTTCTACCAGTTAATTCAGATTTGCTGCCTATTTATATGTCATAAATAAAATATATCTTTTGCCACCTGCTTGTATAGCTGGCACTCCTAAATAAAATACTGACCCAGTAGAAATTGAACATTAAGAAAGGGAGTGAATATAATTTTAAAATGTTGAGATTAGGTGAGGCAGAACAAAAGTAGCTGGCAGGCTGCATTGCTTTCTGTGTATTCAGCTTGCACGCATGGTTTATATGCCTTCAAATTGTTTGAGCTTTAATGGTCATAAAGATTAGAAAAAATTAAAATCCAGTGAAGTAGAAAGCAGGGCTCTCCCCACACAGGTTTTCTTAATTTAATTTTTTTTTTTAAATGGGTCTGCTTCCAGCGAAATATTCGGTTCAGAAGCTCTGACCTCAGATAAATAATGTGTTCTACCATTGTTTTAAATCAATGGGCGTTGTCCATGTGCCCAGAGTTGGCTGTGTGTGAACACCCTGCTGCTCAAGGTCTCTTCTGGCAGAAGCCCTGACGTCTCCACACCTCCAAAAGTGAAGCTGTTCACCTTGGGAAACGTTCAGGCTCCGTTTGTAATGGAGAAGCCTGTGCTAAACATGCCTTCCTGAGGATCTGGGGTGAAAATGAACAAATTCCTTGTTTAAAAGTGTGCGAAACTGGCGGGTCTTGGCTGCTCGTGAGGGGTGGGAGGTGTCACAGGCAGGGCTGAACTCTCCTTGCAGATTTGCACTGCAGTTCTGGTGACAGCTGTGGGTCCTGTCTGTGCAGTGCTCCTTTCCCAGGGTCACTCATATGGTTTTTGTCTTTAAATGGTGGCAGGAGGGACTGAAGTGATTTTTCCTTTGTCGGGCTGGCTTTATCCTCTGAGTACACACGAATCAGTTCTGGGCTGCATGTCTGGGTGATGTGTTGAGCCTTGGATCTCTTCACAAGATCTGCATGGACAGAGATAGGGACAGTGTTTCAATCCAGCTCCTGGGCTCTTGTTTGCAGTCCTCTGTGATGGTTCAGTAATCCTAGGAGCTAACAATAATAATATCAAGTGTCATTACCAATGGCTTTTTTAATCATTATTATAATTCTTATTCTGAATAGCACTTAAAGCACATTTTTATCTTTCGTCGACAATAAAGTGCAGCCTCATAAATATTTAAATTGTCTGATTAAATTATCCATGCTGAAACAGATAACTGGGCACTTTAATAAGCTTAAACTAAAATCTTGGCTGTTATTATCTCCCTGGAGAAGAGAGAGAAAGTGATAAAGGTTCCCTTGGCCCAGGTGACCCTTGCACCATTCAGATCAGCAGCGGGTGATTCTTGTCAAACCTGAAAGAGGCCTCAGAAACGAACACAAAGTTGTTGATAATTAATAGCAATCATCAGAGTCTGTCTTTATATCTCTCCAGCTGATGGATAGAAGGAGAGGACAGAAAGCCTGCATGGCTCCTCTGCTCCAGAGCCAGAAAACCAAAGTGGGGAGAGATGCTGGATGGGGCCAGGTTGGATGGGGCTTTGAGCAACCTGATCCTAGTGGAAGGTGCCCCTGCCCATGGCAGGGGGTTGGAACTGGATGATCTTTAAGGTCCCAAACCACTCTATGGTGGTGGCTGTGCTGATGAAGGTGTCCCACTGGAGAAGGGGAAGAGCTGTGATGCCTTAGAGGTTGATTAGCAGACCAGCTTCCTCTGTTTAAAGTCCCTCTCCGATCCTCAGAGGTAACTGCTTCAAGTCTGTACCGAGATTTTAGAGCCAGAATGAACTGTTGTGTTGTTCTCTTGAGGCATGCCAGCCATGGGATGTCACCCAACTCCTTGTTCAAGTCCTCTGGCTTGCAGCTGGATCAACGCATGCATTTTTTAATTGAAAAATGAACTTATGATGGCAGCTGCTGTTTTTCTCTCTTTGTGTTCCTGGAAAATGTTGAAACAGCCTCTGAGTCACCTGTTGCTGACTCCTGAGGTCATTGCCCTCAGTCCAACAGAGGAATCTTCTGTACCTTGCCAGCCTGAGTCAGTGAAAGCTCTGTACAAGCACCTCTACTAGGTCCTAACTCTCCTCAAGGCATGAGAGCATCACCCAGAGCCACTTTCAGCCTAGAAATGCAATATATTGTGATTTCCCCACTTGACACATGACATATACAAAATACACTGTGGGCTTTGGTGCAGCCTCAAGGCCTTGGTGGAGAGAGAGAGGAACCAGATGAGCAAATGGGGAGAGCAGGGAAGTTTCAGAGCAGGGAAACATGAAGATAAGGGGAAATCATGTTTTAAGCAGAACTTGGGACGAGTCTACCCTGTGTGGGAAGTAAGAGAGGACCATGGATGGGAGAAAGGGAAAGAGGAATGAAGATTTGGGCCAGGCTCAAAGCTGCCCAGGATGGGTTGTGCTGTGGAGATGGTGAGTCTCTGCAATAAAAGCTCTGTACAATAAAAGCCTCCTCTGCAGGAGTGGGTCAAGGTAGCTTTGTTTGATCCCAGACCCCAGATCACTTTGCTGCTGACTTGCAGTGGGTTACCAAGCCCTTGGCTGTGCTGCTCAGCTATTTCATATCCTGTCCAAAATGCTTGTGCCCCTCCTTTTTTCTTAATCACTTCTACTACCCACTCCACTGGCTCTGCCAAGCAGCTGCAGTGAGCACGGCTGTGAGCCAGAACCTGGTCTCCCTCACCTCAAACAGCAAGAAATGTTTTGAGCTTACTTTGTGTGCTCAAGGGAACAGCTCTGAGCGAGTGTGGATTGGGTTAAAGCAGAGAGGAAGAGAAGCAGAAGATTCCCATTGCAACCTGTTAGACTGGACAAAGTCAGCATAGAAAATTTGGAGCACAAAAGCAGGAAGCACAAACTGATTTTGCTTTTAGTCCCTTTAGTACTTCACAAGAAATTAAGCAAAATTTTCTCAACATCCTTCAGCAGCAAAAAAAAAAAAAAAACCAAACCAACAATAAAACCCCCACTTCACGCACATCTGAGGAAGAAGAAAAAACAGATTGGTCTGAAAACGAAAATGAAAAGCAGGGCAAGAAATATAATTAACAGACTTGTTACCTCAGGGGAAAAGAAGGGTTTGTTTTGCAACTTCACAGGATGGGAAGGATTTAAATGTTAAGTGGGTGCCTGTATGCCCCTGTGCACATGGATTTCTAGCTCTATGTCTGTGCTTTTGTTCCTGAGTATACAGATGGAGAGTTGGCAGGGCTTGTGTTACTCCATTTATATGTAAAATGTATATACTTTATTTATACATTTGATAGGAAACATGGAACAAGCTGTCAAGAGCAGGTGTGGGGTATGTGTGTATGAGAAATGCCTAATATATACTTTCTCCCTCCTTCCAACTTACACAAACACACCCAGCTCTTCAGACCACATTTCCACTCCATTTTAGGCCAAATGCTCCCAAAGTCACTGAGCACTCTGCACCTTTCCCTGCAAATGAGGCGCTGGCAAATAACAGCTGAAAACCCACCATCCCCTAACCTCTCAGTGTTTTTTCTTTTTCTTTAAGCCATTTTCCACGATTTTGCTGCACTCTAGTTTTTCAACAGAGAAACTTCAAGCAGAACTGCAGGTACTTTTCTTGCTGAGAACAGAACATGTAACACCAGACACAATTGTTAGTCTGGCAGGTAGTGCAAGGGCCTCCCCGTTAATTAATCTTTAATGCCATTAATTGGTTGTCTGCTTGGTGGCAAGGAAAACGGGTAAACATTGTTCACAAATCAATTTAATTCTGCTCCTAACCAGGTTGTTTTCAAGGGGATAAAAACAATTATGAGCACTGCAGTGACTGGACACCCAGGCTTTGATGATAACACCCCTGGAAGAGCAACATGCACAGGCCATGCTCACTGGTGCAGGGCTGCTTATTGATTTTTTTCCTCTCAGATTGACTCATTTGTTTGTTGTGGACCCAGGTATATGAAAAGGGAGGGATATCATTGGATTTAATTCCTTCTTTGTAGCTGACTCCTTTATTTTACACCTTGGACCTGGCCTAAAATAGACCTTTTGGAGTCTGCTGCAGCATGCAAAAATAAAAGCAGTTGTTCCTTGCTTACAGGGCAAACTTTTGGGTGTTCTTTTCATTCCACAGCAGGATGTTGGATTTTTCATCCTGTTAATCACTGTGACGATCTTTTCTCCAGCACCTGGGTACAGAGCTGGCATGGTACAGTGGTCCTTAGTTTCAGCATGAGGGCTGGGTGTGACAGCGTTTGCGACAGAGCAGGAGTGGCAGCGTGGAACTTCCCATCAATTAATCAAATTTCATCAGAGGTGTGGGGTAACATGCCAAAATGAGAAAGTGTCAGGATGGAGTATGTGAGTTCTGTACAGTAAATATCATAGATGCCATGGGTATGGTATTATAGATTATCCCTGCCCATGGCAGGAGGGCTGGAACTTCCAACCCAAACCATTCTATGATGTCTTCTGGTGACATCCCTCTGGTAGAGAGCTCTGCTGGGGTCCTCACAGCCCACAGCTTCTCTGAAAGATCCAGGGATAGGTCTGTCTGTGTGTGTGTGTCTATAAACTCTTATTCCACAGCGTCTCCCAAGATCCATCTACTATTTTAACACTTTTCCTCCTGCCAGAATTGGCCTGCACGGCTTAGTCCCATGCCAAATACCCTGAAATACCCTCTAGTTAGCTGATGCCCCCTCTTCATGTTCTAAATAGCCTTTAGTAAAGCTCAGCCAGTGGTATGACAATGTGACCATCTCCTACCCCAGCCCTCTGGTTGAGTTCAGAGAAAGCTGGCAAGTGAAAGCTGCAGGGAAAAGTTTCTCCTGCGCCTTCAAAATGATACTCAGGACTAGACAAAACATCAGCCTTTGCTGCCCTGAACTTCAGAGCAATTCAAACCACCTGGTGAACGAGCCTGGTAACTCAGGAAAGCTGGGATTAGAACAGCAGAGAGATTTACAAATTATCTGTGAGTGGCAAAGTAGGTTATTCTTCTGGTTCAGGGTAGGAGCTGAAGTACTCATGAGTAAAAGTTATTTTGCTTTAGGGGAGAAAACATGTCTTCCCAGAAATGTCCTTAGGAGGGATGAGGCCTTTTGGCTTATGTGCTGTGCACATGGCAAGGGTTCTGGGCTGGCAGCAGAGTCAGGAATGAAGTAAAACAGCAGCTCTGGTAGAGGAAGAGGCATTTGTAAGGCACTGAAGAAGGATGATTCCACGGTGACATTGGATTCCCTGCTTGGCTGCACAGAGAACTCGTGGTGTGACCTGGGGTAAGTCTTTCTGTGAGAATTATGGCTTGATAACCTTGTCCTGGTCTTGCTGTTGGTGCACAGCGTTGCAGGGAGCACAAGGACTGAGAGATGCTCTGCAGGTGGTGGCATCAGTACCCTCTGCTGGCCCAGAGGAGCTGTGGTGGCATGGAATGGGAAGAAGCCGCAGACACAAATGTCTGGTTGTGCATTTTCTCACTGATGTGCCAATTCTAACTTTTATTAAGAAGTTGTTAATTTAAAGCATTCTGTGTATATTTTGTATTTTTTTGCCCTTCCTGAAGGACTTTGAAGGCTTTTTCTGTGGTTTGTAGGAGCCGGGGCTTTGGGTTATAACCATGAGTGTTTACCCCTGATGAAGTGAATGGTTTGGATGTGAGTATGTGGTGCTTTGGCTCATGCAAGTGCAGGGGTTGGACCTGGCTGCTCTAAATTAGGCACAGTTAGACAAATATTAATTCCTTCAG
>QWTY01024749.1:0-12655 GCA_008033365.1 Pseudorectes ferrugineus | reverse complement strand
AATCTGTCAAATGGTTTCCATTTGTATCCAGAAATCTCAGTATTAATAACACATTTTTACCCTATTATTTCTAGTTTCAGTGAAACTTCACAGCAAGCTGACAATTTCTGCCTTATAAACACTTCCATGACACGATTTCATGAAGTCTGGATGATACCTAAAGCAGCAACAGAACTGCCACTCAGTCCCACGAGTCTCTGCTTTGAGGAGGGATGCTCGTACCCCTTCTTGTGGTACCTGGGGTTTGCTGTCATCAAGACATTTCAAATCCCAGCTACGGGGGAAAGTCCAGCTGTCCTCTCCTCCGAGAGATAAGGAAAGGAAAGCAAAAATCACCTATTCTCCATATAACAAGACAATAAAACAGGATAATCTGAAGAGCCATGCAAGAAATTCCAATGTTCACTGTTCAAAAGATTATCATTCCTTTTAAAGTTGTTTTTTATTTCTTGCTCTTTCACAAAGCCCCTCAACCTCCATAATCTGTGCCTCTCTCTTTGCAAATCACAGTGATCCAATTTCACCCCATGTCCCCATCTTTCCTATTGCTCTCCTCCAGCTCTCTAAGGCCTCTACAGTCCTGCTCAATGGGGAGACAAAAACCCCAACCCCTTCTCTCCTCCTCACCTTCCAGAGAATTATCTTTGATAACACTGCTTGGGTTATGTGATCTGCATTCACTTTGTTCCTGGCAAGGTTTCTTGGCTCCTCCTGCACTGACAGAGCTGCTCACTTCCACCTGCATACCCTGCACTGTCCTTTCCTGGAGTTCACCTGTGTCTCTCCCATCCCACACGCTCCCAGCAGCTCAAACACACCCCAGCCCCACAGACGTGTGATCCATGACTCACAGTGCAAGTCAGCACTTAAGCTGCTTTCCCAAATCCAAATCATCTGACCAAGCACGCTGCAGTGCACAAACACAATCCACCTCAAAAACCAAGTTGTGTGACCAGGCGTCATTTGCTGAAGGAAATTTCTCCCTTGCTGCTTCAGAACACAGCAGAATTTCTGGACAATTTCAGTGCTAAAAAAATGCCTCTGCAGTTTGAATTGGTCCTACTGCCTCAGTTCAACTGCTGTAGAAATGCTTCTCTTAATAACATTTATTACTTCTAGTATCCCAGGTGAAAATTAAATATAGTGTGGAACAAATCAATAATAATAATAGTAGATATGATACACAAATTAACCCGGTGCTGACATTAGAACTGAAAAAGTCAAAGCCAATAGGTGTTGGCAGCCACATCTGGCATTTCAGTTGACATCAAACACAGCTGGAGTTGCTCATTTAATAAGAATTTAACATGAGGTGAGAAATCCTCATCATGTGACAGAGGTGTGCAGCCAGGGCGGATGCAGCTGCAAAATGGATTTTGGTGCAGTCCAGTCCCACAGCACAGCAACAACAAGGGGTGCACAGGAACACAAGCTAGAGCAATGGGGATTCCTAAACAACTGGAATATGGATAACTGTGGGGATACCAGCAGAGCTAGAAAGCTGTATTCTGGAACCATTATTTCATCAGTAAACACAGGGGGCCTAATTTTGTTCTCAACTACTGTGATCCAAAAAGTTACAGTGGAATCAGAGTAATCCCACTGCAAGAAAAAAGCATTAATAACAGAATCAAATTTGTACTACCTGTGAATCAATGGGAACAGCATCTGCTGTGCTGCTCTGACTTATTTTGCTTCAGGATTTGTGGCAGCCCCTCCACTTACAATGGGAGGTACAGCAGTTGCTTCCACTGGTAGTAAATGATACCCTCGAGCAGGTGCTGCAGAAAATCTTATGAATAGCTGTCTCAGGGCTGCTCAAACAGAAAACAGATATTGCATTTTAAAAAGAAGAAAAATAAGAAAGGCACACAGTAGCCTTGTTTAGACATCTCAACAGTAACAGTAGCCTTGTTTTGACATTGCCAATTGCCAATCAAAATTATATGAAGGTGATGCTCCTTCTTTTGTCTATTTGAGGTTTTAAATAACATCATCCATTATTTAAAAAGCAAAGATGTTTACTGAATTGCTCAAGTTTCTTTACAACTTGGACCTACTGACAAAATTTTGGACTCTGAACTTATCACCAGGCTAGAAGCATGAGGTCCTTGCTTGTTCCCACCAGGTGCTACCACAAGCTAGAGATGCTTCCTTTTACAGTGCAGTCTTTTAAGTAAATGTCACCAAAAATTTCTAACTGCCTGTCTATTTTTTCTCCCCTAAATCATCTGTCATAATTTCTCTATTCTAGCAAAGTACAATTCCTTTTAAGGAGCCAGAAACTGTGGGACTCTGTCTCCAGGTTCAAATCATATTTATCATATTTAATGTGTAGATAAAGAGTTAGATTAAAATAGTATTAGAGGTTACAAAAAACAGCTCCTATTGTCAATTCTGACAATATCAAATTTTTGAGTGCTTGACTATGCCTTCAATGTTCTTTTAATAGAAATCCTTGAAGATTATTCTCAGGTTTTGGAAAGAAAAGAAAAAATTGGAGAGAAAAATTACAGTGCCAGGATGGAAGCTAAACATGAATCTACAGAGATTTGCACAAAGCTTCATGCCCAGCCGAATTTTAATGGGGCTTTTAAAAGCACATCCTCAACACAAAGGCAAAGCCATGACAGATTTCAAGCTTTTAATGACTCAAGTTCTTCAGTGAAGACCAAATACACACACATAAGTGAGACTATTTTCCTTATGCCTCTCTGATAAATAGCTTATCTTTTGCTTTATCAACAAAACCTGCCTGAAGCAAATGCAGAGTATATTTGGGTTCAGATAGCTAAACTAGGACAACAGAAAGCAGGGTCTTAAAACTGGAAGTTTTGAACTCTGTTCACCACGTGTAGCTTTGCTACCTCCATTTTACTGCCAACACAGTTCCTGTGGCAGTGATACACAGATTCCAAGCCCCCAAAAGGAAAGGAAAATACAGGCCTTTGTTAAGCAATCTACAACGAAAGAAAGAATAAATTGCAAGGTAAACTGTTGCTATGCCTTTCGTGAAGTACAGCAGCAAAATGCTGTGAATAAGAACAGAATATCCAGCTACCCTCATTCCCCACTCATGTCCATCATTCCCTTCCATGAGGGCATGCAGGAGGGCTGGATGCAGACTGCATGGAAAAACTCCAACCTGCACAGGCAGCTGTGTACTTCAGGAGCCTCTGGAAATATCCAGCAGGATAAGTCCACAGACAGCGCCTGGACGAGGAACAAGCACCACTGAGGAAAAGCCACTGTTCCTGGGAAGACAGGGGTATCACTACTGCAAATGCTTGCACTCCTCTATTTTCAGATTCCAAAGCATCACTCCTGAACACCACCTCTCCTCTCACCTTAACCTCCTCAATCAGCATGTTCTGTGCAGTACTGGATGATTGGTTCATTTTCATAACCTACAGTCCCCAAATACTGTTATCAGAGACCCCGTGTGAACTCATGCAGAGAAGGGTACAGCCTGCCATTACACAATTAGATTTTCTCTAGTGCTGCTTCTTTAAAAAGAAAAAAGTATGCACAAATCCCCAAAACACACTGTCATTGTGATGACCCACTTGTTACAGTGCCCCAGAGGACCTGCAGCAGCCCCAGGAGGGTGCTGGGGGCTGAGGTGTGGGGTTACCACCATGGGTGGGAACCTGCCAGGACAGGAACTTCTGAAAGCAACTTCTAAGTAATGTGAAAATGTAACATTTAATTTGTCCATAAACCGATTTGCCTTCAGTGTATTTCATACATAGAGCACATCCATTACCTCAAGTCCTAAACAACATCTTCTGGATGAGGGGAAATGAACCCCCACAACCACATCTAAATCAATCAAAACTAAAAACCATTAGCACCATGTCTTTCCACCCTCCCCCTTCCAATTTAGTTAGTGTCAAAAGAGTAATGAGTAATCAGGAAAATTCCTGTTAGGCTTATCTCTCAGTCCAGTGGGATCTCTAAATCCTTTATCAGCATTCACAATGAAAAATAAGGTAACACCCACACTTGTTTAGCCCAGACTAGACATAGTCTGATACATATTTGCGGAGTGACTGGAATTTACATCGGGCAGGAATCCAGTTTTCCAGGACTTCCTGCACCCTCACTGTGCCCAAATCTGTGTGGAAGCATCCAAAGAAGCAACAGCATCTCACAGTTTCCAGAGCCCTTCAGTGACCCTTTTTATAAACTGCACTTCAACAACTGGTGTATGATCCCTGCTCTATTCAAGATAAATGTGTTATTGGTCTACAGCTTGAGAAACGAACTGCCAGGGCCATGGGGACTTTATAATTATATTTGTATTCTGGAAAAACCCTTGTGCCATTTAAACTCCACTAATTCTGCAGCTTTTGCAGACATCACTGATTTCTGTGGGAGGGATATTGGAAAGCACTGCAGCAAGGATGCTCCGCTGCTGACACAGCTGCCTCTGTACCAAAGGCTCAGCTGAATCATCCCCACTCTGCCTTGGTCTGAGGCTCCCAGGTGGCCATGGATTAAAATTTGTTATGCAGCCTGGAATTCCCACACTCAGTGACCTCAGTGCATGGAATCTTGTGACCTCCTGACTCCCAGGGAGGGACTTTACCATTATTGCTGCCACCAGGACATCTGAGTGTGCAAAGCCCTCCATGTGGCACGAGAGAGACTTGGAAAACGTCAAAATTCACTGGGCTGGGATCCTCCAACATCACATGGCAAGAGCTGCTTCACATCTTGTTTTCCTCTCCAACAGGAAGGCAGAATGGTCACAATGTTAAAGGATCAGCAACTTTCCCCATCACACCCCATCCACGTGGTGGAGCATCCCCTGTGTGGATATCACCACCAGGAGCAATGCTTGGCTCTCCATCCTTTTCATACTCAACCAATCCAGCAGAGAGACCACAAGCACATCCCAAGTGAACCAAAATACAACTTTAGTTTACTATTTTATGCATCTCTAGATCAGAACTGCATAATTAGCTGCCAGAAGTCAATGCATAATCAAATAAGAGAGTGAAAGTAATAAAGAAAAAACCAACAACATAAACCAACCCCAAATTATTAACACAAATGGCAAGACTGATTTCCATGAGAAATAATCACAACAAAAGGTGAAAGCAAAAGAATACCAGAAACAAATACTTTGGAAGCTCATTACTTGGTCACCTAGAAGAATTTCCACTAGACACAAGAAAGTACTGGAAAATCTGGAGAAACCAGAAACTTCAGGAAATTCTGCAAAGACAATCTCCTGTCTGAGCCAGTGCTCATAAAAGAGCTCATTCACCTCACATATTTCGCCTAGAAAACATAAATCCCTGGGCTAACCTGAACCACAGCAGAGTGAAAGGGTTCACAGAGGAGGAATTCTCTTCTGGACACAAACTGGCTTCAAAAATGCAAGATGAAAATTTTTTTCTGTAGCAGCCTGTGCGTATTACTCCAAGGGCAAAAAGAAATATGTTATGCACAAATATATCCAGCACTGGCTACTGCTGGAGGCAGAATGTCAGCCACAAAGGGCCAATAGACTGATCCCACATGACAATCCTATATTTCTGTGTATTTAACCATATAATTAAAACCTGCTGCTGCTACACATACTAATTAGATGGACAGCATTTCATTTCAGGAGTCAGCACCCCCTTGACTGACAGCATGGCAGCACCAGGTGCCTCCAGCAGCCAGGCAAAGACTCTGCTGTTCAGAGATGTCAGCACTGGCTCATCAGAGGACACCCTGGGAGGGCTGGATGGGGGATTAACAAGAATTTCCCCTCCACTGCATAAATTTCATTAAAGTCACCAAAGGTTGGACTGCTCCAAGCATAAGAGACACTGCCTGTAACCACCTTGCAAAGAAGCAGGGGCAAAGCCAGGTTCCAGGAACATCCACTGGGGCCTCAGCAGAGGATGCTCCACAGTAAGTCTGAGAAGCTGTAACACAGGACTTTAGGTAATTAAAGCTTCACATGCTGTTTCCAGGGTCAGTACAGTGTCCAGGTCTGATCATGGCCGTAGCTGCTGCCATTTGCAGCTTGGCAGAACATTCTAAAGCAGATTAATCATTGCATAGGAAAATCTGCACTGAGGGAGAACATGACTTACACTGATCTAATTTATCCCCTCTCCACCGATGACCCACAACATCACAGGTGCATGTCTGCAACCACAGAAAAAGAATTCAATCCTGGCTCCAGGTGTACCTTATTAAACATGTCCCTTATCTCCACAGCACAGCCTCAGCACCAAGTGCAAGACTCCTGCACACCTTCAGCTGGTCTTCAGACATCTCGTGGCCACTCATGTTTATCACCAGCCCTCCCAGTTCCCAACAAAAGACAGAAGACACTTCCACATAAGAACCAGCAGCCACAAACCACACAAGAACAGAGTTCTGTGGATTCAGAACAACACAAGCATCAAAGGCTCAGGGAAACTTCACCACTCTTGCACACATCAAAGCTCACAAAGCATCAGTAGTTACACTGACCACACACATTCATTTACACATCAGCCCGGGCTTTAACCTGATTGCTTTCTGCATACATAAACTCAAAGGAAAATAGTTCATCTCAGACCTCAACCGATCACAGCAACACAAGCCCAGTGGGCTCAGGCCAGAGCTGGGCTGGCTGCTCCGCAGGTGGGGCGGCTCCGCACGCAGCACAACCTTTGGTCATTGGATGTAACACAGTTCTCTCACTCTCCTAATCCCTGTCACTCAGCTGCCTGCAGGAAACCAAGGGCTGTAATCACCACACTGCCTTTTAACTGAAAAGACAGCGTTAGATTTCATCAGCCATTTCACTGTCACACTGCATTGTCCGCACAGGATAATGAGCCTGAAGGCCCTGCCGCTCCCAGCACTGCGGTTTGATAGGGAACATATTCCTGCATGGCACACGGGGACAGGAGCCTGCCCTGGAGCACAGGGACACCCTGCAGACACACTTGTAGGGACAAGGCACACCTGTGTCTGTGCTCGGGTGTTTCTGCCTGGAGATCTGAACTGAGGCTTGGGGTTGAGTCTTCCCAGTTCTCACAGCAGAAACTCGCAACCCTCATGGAAACAACACAGAACCCGTCTTTAAGGGTTTCTCTGGCTAAATAAACAAAACAAATTGATAATGATAAAAGTATCACTTGAGGAAAAAAATTGTTGTGTTTAATAGAAACTGCTGAGTATCTGTAAGGGAAATGATTTTAGGTTGTAACTTACCTGACTATATCTTATGCTTTTTGCTTCTTTTTGGTTCATCCTGGATATTACAAAATTGGGTTGTTTATAATCAGCACTCATTTTCACATTCCTAAGACATACTAATAGCTGAGCTATAGCACTGCAGTGAAGTGTTAACTGAATTTTTCCAGCACTTCTCTTCACCTTTCCACTCTCCACTGATGAAAAAATCTTTTCCAGCTGAGTTCAGCAAACCTGCATATCTGAGTGAAGGCAGCAGGGCCTCACACTGAGTCACAGCCAGTTTAGGTACAAACAGTTCCAAAGCAAAATTAAAAACAAACAAACAAAGCCAACAACAAAATCTGGGATGCTTATTTAAAGCTACAAACTGTTGATCTAAAACGTTGGTGCTTACTAGGGGGAAAATAGATTCAGAACATTTTTAATTTGTGAAATGTTAGCAAAATTTACCAATGGGGAATACCAAACTAAGCTATGCATAATTAAGGTGCTAATAAATATCAGTAGGAGCCAGGCTCCAAGCTCAGTGACACTGGGATAAATCCATTCTAAATTTACAGTGGCATGACTAGGACAGTTCTGTCCTTACAAATCTATCCAACTGCCAGCAGGAAGAATTTTAGTTGCAGAGAACACAGGTCAAGGAGGACTCATCCACGTGCACCCTGTACCCTCCTGCCTGTTCTGCCTGCATGCAGTTTAACTGGACAGCATCATTCACAAACAGCAGTCTCCCCCTTTCTGCACTGCAACTTAATACTGCAATTATTTAATCGTACCTTGTGTCAGCCTGAGCTCCCTGCCTACACACAGCTTCCAGAAAGCAACTCACATGTAAACCATACAGCAACTATTAGTCCATACATTATGTAAGCAATAATCTGGAGAGCTGGGGGGGGGGAGGGGAAGAAAAAAAAAAAAAGGAACAAATCCATAGCATTAGTAGGCTGGCTAAATGCCCCATTTCCAACGAATGTCAATTTGCTGGTTACCTGAACAGCACAGGGATTACAGATTTCACCCATGCTGACAGATGGCATTTTGCAGTTTTGATCCATGACACATTTAAAGGAATACATTCATGAAGCAAGACACGAGAAAGAGTAAAGGGCCTGAGACAGGAAAACACGGACTGCATTAAGCATGCAAGATTCAAGCATGCAAGGTTTTGCTCTGCTGTCACACCAGGATTGATCCCATTAACTTCCATGGGGACAGGCCCGATTTACTCAATTGTAAACAATCAAAATGAGGCCTGTGGCTCGAGTCCAACAGAGCAATTCATTTTCAGCACTGCAGGCTCCCTGGGCTCCATCAGGGCCAGGCACGCTCGGGAATTTGCCAGAATGAGCCACGGTGCGCTCGGAGAGGCGGCAGCTCCCGGATGCACCTGGCTTATCCTGCTTTCCCTTCATCCAGGTGCTCAGCAGAAGTACTGTAGGATGAATAAGGTACCTTTATTTATGATGTGGAAGCAATTAACCAGCACTGGGTCCAAGCTGTCCCCTTCACTGGTTAAACAAATATAAACCCCCTTAAGGAGCAGCATAAATGTGACAGTCTCTTTCTGTTCCCCAGGCAGGCAAGTATCACCCTGAGAGCTGTTCCTGGGCAGAGTGAGTGTGCAAGGGCAGACAGGAGATACAGCATCACTAAGGGTGAGACAAAATACATTAAAGTGTGCTACTGAACATCACATCCTTACATCACAAAGAAAATTTCCAAGGTTCCTGTTTGAAATCTAAACAAAACACACCTTTATTTGCTCTTGATTTCACTGTCTCTCCTTTCTCCGTATTCTCAAAGACTGTAAGAAAGCTACAGGCTACAAACTCTCTGCTCTCATGCCCACATTTCACTTACTGGCTTTTACAGTAATTTAAAATTTCGTCAATTTTATTGGTTTTATATAAGCCCCAGTGATCAATCATGAAGTAAAAATGCAATAAACATTATTGCTTGACAGCTGCCTGGTGGCCCATGTGGGACCAGCTGATGGCATTACTCCAGGACCTAATAGAGAAGCTTATACCTCCAGATTAACATTAATTGGCATCCTTAGGGCAGCACAAGCAAAGAGGCCAAGGACCAAATGGGCCACGAAAATTCAGCAAACCACTTCTCCCTTAGCTGAGGGGAGGCAGACAGGCAGCCTGCAACGAGGAAACTTCTTTGTTATTCCCAAGGAGAGGCAAACAGACAGTGCCCTGACAGGTCTCTGCAGAGGGTGACAGATGATTTCATAGACAATGAAGTTTTAAACAAAACAAATAATAAAATAGAAGACAGAGAGAGCAGATTGCCTCTGATGTGACCAGAGACATCCTTTGAGGATGCTAATGGAGTAGAGAATTGATTATAAAGCTTGCCTTTTTTTGCAGCACACACAGTAAAGAACAAGTGCTTGAATCAAACATGAGCATGCATAAAGATGCCCTTCCCTGGAAGACAGCTTCAGACTCTGAATTTTTGGCAACAAAATGTGCAAAACACTAAAATATTTATCAAACAGCTTTGGTCCAAAGACCCATGCACAGCCGCTGGACTATTTTGACGTGGGAAAACCAGGAGGCTCTTGGTACCTTAGAAAATATCAGCTCCTCAGATTGGACTCTTTCTGTTAAAACTGAAGATTTTAGTTCTTCTCACTGACAGGACTCATTATAAATGCAGCTGTTAGGAAGTTAACACCACCAGCAAATTCTCCTTCCCTGTTTATTTGGAGTTACGAGGAGGTTTTTGTTTGATTTCTTCTCAGAAAATTCTGGTAACTTCCTCCTCTGGACAGGAGGCAGCACAGTAATACATGGTCTTGTGCCTCAACACCTGGGCATCACATGGGATTCTCAAACAGATCCCATGTGAAAATCTGCCCCTCTCCCACATAAACAAACAACAGACTTCTTATTAATATGTCAACTTGTTTAAAAAAAAAAACTTTCAGACTTTCTTAAGCTCTCAGGATCCAGGTCACAGGAAAACTGCCTGTCACACACTTCCCAGCTTCTGACACGTCAGCATTTAAACGCTCCCAGCAGGAGCCTGCGTGCACACGCTGCTTCCCCCTCTCCCCTTTGCCCCCCTCGCCATCCCAGAGACAGTGACGGGTTTGGCACTGTGACACAGAAGCAAAAGGCACCTTTTCCTTGGAGCCAGTGCTGTGCTACTGCTGTCAGCAATGTATTCACTGAGAGGGTTCACACTTCCCAAAGTGAGCTGAACTATGAATTCTAACATAGGACCGACCGTGTTTTAGACTGGACACGCTTACACAGAGCAGGGCACAGGTGGATGGAAGGCACCCTCCCCACACACCTTCCCATGGCCAGCTTGCTCCTGACCCGAACAACACACAGGGAAACAGCTGGCACCAAAACCGGGTGCTGAACACAGAGCAAGGCTATCACAAGGCTTGCCACTGATTCACAGGACATTAAGATGGTGCATGATGTTTTCAGGCTGGTAAAGGAGGATGGGATATCTTAAAGAGAGTCTTGGGCTTAATGAAGGTAAGTTACCCCAATCAGCAGCTTCTAAGTGGGGGAAAAGGCCTCAGCAATCACTGAGCTGCACAAGCAACACCATCTCAGCCACCACCTCACCATGTCTTGATCTTGTTGGGACCCCGCTATGTGGGTACAAAGCTCCCACACAGGCAACTAAAAGCACAAAACATGGACCAATGTTAAAGTGACCCTCATTACCCAAGGAGCCAGGCTATGCAAGTCAATTCAGTAAATAAAAACAAAATGCTGGCCAAGAGTCATTCTCCAAAAACTACTTTGCATGCAACTGTGTACCAGCAGACAATTAATTTAGGAGATGGAGTACACTTTGCAAAGACACCAGTCCCATGGTAATGATGCCTGTACCAAGAGATCAGCAGGGGATGTGGGGGAAGGAAAGGGGTTAGGGAGAGTTGCCAGGCTGCTGTTCAAGGAAGATGCTTTGATCTAAGACAGAAGGCAAAAAAAAAAAAAATTAAGCATCCTTTAGACTATATCAGCATGGTTTATTTATCAAGCTAGAACCTATTACAGCTGTACTGATTGCTTTGAAGTTCCCTGGCCTATGTCAACTGTTTATTTATGATTCCATAATTGAGTTATGTCAGAAGTGCCAGCCCGGGAATTAGACTGCTTCCTAAGGGACAGCGAACATGAGTCTGTTTTAACTCCGTGGTGCTTCAATGTGTGCTGTCAGGATGCACCGGGTTCTGTTCCAAACTGGGCTGCTCTTCCCTAAGGGCTGAAAGATGTTGAGTGCTCCATGACAATGACACTAATAACTTGATCGAGAGAGGAAAAGGCTGCCACCGAACAAACCAGCATCTGCCAGCTGCGCTGCATCGGGAATGCCCATTTCACCCCTGGGATCAGGAACATATGGAGCTGATGCCGCTGGTCAGGGGTGGGAACTGAGCTCCACCAGAGTCATGATACTAAGCAGGGGCAGTCAGAAGTGAAATATTACTAATTTTTTTTTAAAAATTGCCATGATTTTTCCCTTCCCATACACCAGCCATCCAGCCACAGGGAAAACAAACAAAAAAACCCCCAACCCATAGAACAAAATCTCCCCCACACTCCGTGCACAGCAAAACCTGACTGAACTGAACCCACAAAACATTTTCTGTGGGTGATCTGTCTCCACCAGTGCCAGGCAGCTCCCTACGACACATCCTAGGGCTTTTTACATTCCAGCTTCTGGTTGAATACTTTTGAAGAATACTGCTTTCATAGATTTCATTTCCCAGCTTCTGTTAGCTTTCTTCTTGGCAATACATTATCTACTGTAACACAGTCATTAACAATCTAATGCTCTTTCCCACTTAGGGAGTAGTATTTCACAGCACTACACCCACTTCCCCTCACCTCACACATAGGTGAACATGGGCATTTCTATTCCTCCTAGTCCTCCCCTTCCTTCCCCCAGTTTTCATGCTGCCATCTGCCTCCACTGCTTCCCTTTCTTCCATTCTGTACTTGGACCAAAAACCACACACGGAAAACAAATATTCCAGTGTGCAAAGCCATCATTACCCCCTTCTCCTTTCCCTCTTCATCATTCTCTGGAGATGCTCTTACCAAGAGGCCCCAATTTTTTTTTTTTTAATTACTCTCTCATTTCTCCCTTTCCAGCAACTTTTGTGCTCCTCAAAGTATAGCATCCCCTGAGTTTTAAAAGCCTTCTTATGTTTATTAGAGGTCATTATCAACAAGGTATAAGGGATTCACAAACACCAGTGCCTGTGCCCCACAGTGCTCCTGTGATGTCAAGGCCCAGTACATTTAATTTCTGAATGAGGAACTGGGACTCAGGGAAAAAGGTACCTGATTGGTGTCTCACACACAGGAAGAAGCCCAGGTCTGTAGTCTGAACATTTAAAAAGAACATGTAAAACAAAACAAACAAAAAGCACACAAAAAACCCAAACAAAAAAAAAGTGCAAACAAATGAA
>QWTY01024743.1:0-10155 GCA_008033365.1 Pseudorectes ferrugineus | reverse complement strand
TGGGCTCACGTTCAGCTGCTGTCAACCAGCACCACCAGGTCCTTTTCCCCTGGGCTGCTTCAGCCATTCTGCCCCAGCATTGACAGAGCTGGGCAGAAATGATCCCAACAACCCTGCAGACACAAACCTGGGGTTTCAGCACAAGCCCTGCAGATTCCAGCACACCCCAGCACATCCCACCTGAGCAGCAGCCCCAGCTGCACCCCTGTGACCCAAGGACCGTTCCCTCTCTCTCAGCACTCGGAGAGCAGAGGGTACCCTCGCACATGAGCGAGCAGGGAAGCAAAACCCATCCCCAAGCCCGTGATTAATTCATGATCCAGTGTGAGACTTGCTCCTGCTCCCCTGCCTGATCCCAAGTGCTGCTCCTGCTGGTGAGGAGCTGGGATGAGATGCCAGCAAAGCCCAGGAGCCACGGCAGGGCTGCACAGATTCCAAATCCCAGCCCCAAAGTTCTCACCGAGTTCTCCGGGCTCAGGAAATTCTGCCCTGTCCCTCCCAGCACAGCAAAAACCACTGTGCTAAAAAGTGTTTCTCAGTGCTTTCAGCAGAGAGATGAAACATTAAAGCAGACAGCAGTGCTACAAAATATTAATGCAGCATAAATAAGCCCCTTATTATTACAAGAGCATGTTAACCATTCACCTCAGCAAAATTCTCCTCTCATCTCTCTGCCTGCCTTCCAAAACATCAGCTGCTGTGTCTGATATAGGCCAATTCCTCCGAAATTCATGTTGAATTTCCCCTTGCTAAAACACTGAAAACACAACATAGAAACCTCCAAAGAAATCCATGAAGTGCTACACAAAGCTAGTGAGTAAAGTGTGTTACAGATTATTTCTCCCAACCCAAACTGAGGTAAAACATCTGCATAAACAGAAGGTGAGATCAGAAGGACAAATATTTCTCCATTACCACTCACTGAGAGAAGCATCACAACCATGCAGTTACTGGACAGCTTGGGGAAATATATTAAAGATGGTATAGAAATATCCACTCTACTGGAAATATCCACTCTACTGAAAGAGGTTCACAGGGCAGGAGACTTTTGCAGGTTACTCCCAAAAAATAGATTCCCAAAGATCAATGGCAGCAAAATGCCACAAATTGCTGGTGGCTTTTGAAACATTAAGCCAAGAGCCTTAAATAAATCCTCAGATATTCCTCAGAAATTCAAACTACTGAGTAGCACTAATGCATTATCACTAGAGGGAGAAAGAAGTTATAAAAATAGTTAACAGTGCACTTATTTAATCTTTTCATCCACCTTATTTAGAAACTCTGAGTGCTGCTGTGCCACTAACAAAAATGATGATTTCTGTATGAACAGAGATCCCATCCCTGTCACGCCCTGGGGTGAACACCCCAGAGACACCGAAACCAAAGTCATTACGACAAGAAAGAAATGATGGGTGACCCCAACCCTTGTGCAATTAGAAAGCCAAAAACCCCACGGGCTCGAGGGGCTGGCAGCTGCCAAGGAGCTGCATGGTTGCAATTGTGGGAGGTGATGGATGGTGCAGCCGAGCCACTGAGGCACCGGGACCATCCCCTGACAGCACAAACCATGGGGGTCACTCCTTCTCCTCAGCCCCCTGGTCACATGGAGAGAGCAGAGCTGCTTTCCCTGCTGAATTACAGCATCTTGCAAATGTAAATTCAGTGTTGGAGCTAAGGGGACTCCTGTTGCCTGAACCAGGGGGTATCATCAGCTTGGAATTAACTATTAAAATTACATTTGATATAATTTATATATACAGTCATGCAAATTTTTCTTCTTTATGCCTCATTTTTACTAACAGGTTTGTGCAGAATACTCAAAATGCTCAAGACAGCATTGATTAGGAAGGCATTCATCTTGATTCAAATACAGAGGAATTGCCTCATCTTGACTCAAATACAGAGGAATTGTCTTATTAATAACAATAATATAAATAATATATTCCTGTCCCCCTTAGAATTAACTTTGCTCAGATCGATGGGAATTGGGAGGATCTGAAAAGGCAAAATTTGGTGAGAAAGGCAAAATTTGGTGGGAAACCATCCCAAGGCAGAAACAGGAAACCTCCTTCCTACAGAGCTGCTTCCCAAAGCACAGGAGGAAGGGAAGCAACACCCAGCTCCCACAGAGACCCAGGAGGCTCCTGGACCTCCTGGCACAGGCACAGATCCTGGGAATACTCACAGCAACTGGAATAAGTGGATTTAGCAGCCCTGGGCAGGTAATTTCTTCTGCAGCAGCCACAAGACAATAACATCCCAGGGGGGGAAATACATCCTCAATCCCCTGTTCAAAGAGAGACTTTAAAAAAACCAACCCCAAACTTCTTACCTTGAAAGCAGCAATCATCTCATTCCCAGGAACAGGCCAGCAGGAATATCCAGTCCTTCTGTACTCATCCAGCCATGGATGCCATGGATTCCATGGATTCCATACCCCCAACAAACAACTCTGCTCCATCTTTCCCCCCTTCCTCCCTCCCTTCTCTGCTAAATCCCCTTCCCAGAGCCCCTCCTCGCCCAGGGGCAGCAGCTGCTCCTGGTCTGCAGCACAGATCCCACACAGCTGGGAGGGATAACGGGGGAATTGCAGGCACCCACCTGCCCTCAACCCTCCTGGAGGGACAGAGAGCACCTGCAAATCCCTCCTGACACTCTGCAGGGTGTATTGAAGAATAAATGTTTGGATCTAAGTGGGATAACAGGAAATTCCATGGGATCTCAGGAGGTTTAGCAGGACCAGGTCCTGTGCCCGCTCTGGGTCCCCACAGGAGGGACATGGAGCTGTGGGAGGAGGCCACCAGCATTCCAACAACGTTCCAATATTCCAGAAGATCGTGGTTTAAAAAATTATCTGTTTGTGTTCCCGTTTTTTCTCCCTCTCTGAGTTTTCCTGTATCACAGAATGGCTTTAAAATGTCATGATTTCCTTTCCCTCTCTTACCCTGAGCCCTGATATTTGTGTTATTGAGCCACACTTCCGCCCAGCCTCTCACCCAATACTTTTTCCTCTGTGGAAAACCTCTCTCGTTTACTGAGGTCTCCAGTTTCAAACCACTGCCAAACACATCCCAGAGAGCTGATTCCTTAAATAACACCATTGCAGGAAAAGAAATAAATTAATTCCCTTTACAAAGTCCTTCATGGAGGGCTTGTTGAGTTTTTGAAGGATCCATGACCTGAATTGCCTGCAAATTCCAAAGGTCTTGGGATCGCTGGAAATGCTGATTCCTCTCGCAGACCAGCAGTGGTTATTGATAAATTTGGGTCTAAATTTGAAGGGGTTTTCATCTCCCCTCAGCTTCCCCTTTTTCAGATCCTTCCTTTTTTTCATTGTCACGCAGGGAAGTCAAACTCCTGCGTCGTGAAATTGCAAACTGTTTCCATGGAGATGATTAATATGTTCATAAATCCCCAATAATTCATCCACTGCGGGACCACTGAGGGTGAAATGTTGGCTGGGAAAAGAAGAAAAAAATCCAAATTTTTTTCCCTTTTTTAATAACCCAAATAAAGAAACAAAACAATTCAATAAGTGCAATGCAAACAACATAAATATTTTAAATTATTGTATCTCCTTCACGGCGTTCAAGTCTCATCCCAACAGGTGTCCTTTTGGATTTTAGCCTTCAAAAATGCTAAGGAATATCTTGTCATCAAACCTTTCAATAAGTAAAAGGTGAAACAAGTTGTTCAATGATAATTAAGGCGTGTAGATGGTGGACTACTGTTATTTACATAACTCCATCCTGTGAGAGGCACTCTGGGGCAGCTGCTTGACAATAATCCCTGCTCAAGGTCAGGACTGTGCCTGAAACAACAGCCCAGGTATGACAGGAATCATCTCCTGCCTGATGGAACTGCAGCATCTCTGAGGGGAACTCATGGCAAACACTGACTTTTGATGGACACCAGTGCAGACAATCCCGTCCTCAGCCAGGACTGAGCCTTTCCGAAGAGTTTAATGGGAACTGGAGCAGCTGTCAATCCTTTGGAACAGCCCTGGTTTTAAATAAGTCAGAGTTTTACTTGGATTCAAACACAGATACTAAATTAAACATATTGGGGTTTCACTCGATTTGACCTAAAATTAATAAAAAACTGTGAACAGTGAAAAAAATAGTCAGTGGTCCTATTAGAACAGATATTAAAGAGGAAATAAAAACACCTGAGAGCTTTCAAAAATGCTTTACCTCTTTTATTGCGTCTCCTCTTTAATGAATCATTTTCTACCAAAGCTGTGTTGATAAAATTCAGCCAAACATCCTGGGATGTGAGAGACAAGCAGAGCTTCTCCACTTATTTAATACAGACGTCGCAGCTGATGGCAGCGCTGGAGAAACTCACTTCAAAGCACACGAGCAGAGATGAAGGGCTGAAGGAACATGAAAACGCTCATCCCGCTCCAGACTCTCCAAAGAAGCAGAAGCAATTAATTTTAATTAGATTAATTAAAAGTCATTTGAAATCTCGCGCTGCACTTTTGACACCCTGGGTCCTGGTTACCTGGTTTGACCCCAAGGGATCTCGGGGATTTGGGGCAAAATTTTGGATTGAAGAGGCAGAAAATGAAGCTGTTTGTTATCTCATTTTGTAGGTGACAAAAAGCATCCCAGAGTGACCTCACAGGTCCATTTTGTAGGTGACAAAAAGCATCCCAGAATGACCTCACAGCTCCCTTTTGTAGGTGACAAAAAGCATCCCAGAATGACCTCACAGGTCCATTTCCCAAGCTGGGTCTGCACAAACATCTTGTGGTGCCCCACCAAGAAAGGTTTCAGGGAGAAACTCCAGGCCAGGATGAGGCAAATCCCATTCCCTGCCAGAAGAGAAGGCTGGAAGCAACACCTCGGATCCTCTGGATCCAACCACTCCTGTTTTCTGCAAGTCTGAGAGACTTTGGGAAAGGTTTGGTTGTAGGAGAGTTTGGAGGAATATGGTGAGCAGCTGAAGGTGTGCTTTGGATGCTCTAATACAAAACTCTGGAATTCTGAGGAGGGGCTGGCAAAGCTACACGAACTCTGCCATTCAAATTCTACAGAAATAAACTCCTGCAGAAATTCCCAAATAACATTGCCACCACCCCACAGAGCTGCAGCAGTGAAGGATTTCCCTCCTCTTGGAGCAAATGGAGATTTTTACCAAAGTAAAATCAGTCTGGAGTTGCAGTGCCCTTCCTCTAACAGTGCATATATAAATACATTGCCAGGGTAAGGGCAGTGTAATCAAACTGAAATATATTCCTGTTTGACACTTTCATCTGCTTTCTCCTGTTTCTTTCCACTGGAGAAGGACTTTTTACAAGGGCATGCAGTTGTAGGATGAGGGGGAATGGTTTTAAGATGAAGTAGGGTAGATTTAGATTAAATATTAGGAAGGAATTCTTGGCTGTGAGGGTGGGGAGGCCCTGGCACAGGGTGCCCAGAGAAGCTGTGGCTGCCCCTGGATCCCTGGCAGTGTCCAAGGCCAGGCTGGACGAGGCTTGGATCACCCTGGGGCAGTGGGAGGTGTCCCTGCCCGTGGCAGGGGGTGAAATTTGATGAGCTTTAAGGCCCCTTCCATTCTGTGACTCTGATTCCTTCAAACCCCTGATTCCACGGAATTTCAAGCCACACGGGAAAAGAGAGTTCACACCTGGCAACATCTTTCCAGCCCTGAGAGCAGATTCTCTATTTCCAAATCTGTTTTCCTGTTCCTGCACGGCATTTGCAGCACCAGCACAGAGCTGCCTGGAGCACAGAGGTTTTGGGAATAGGTTTTGGGAGAGGGATAAATTCAGCAGTGCCTCAAAGTCAGCGAGGGCAGCAGCTGCTCTGGCTCCAGCCCTGATCCCGCTGCGGTGGAGCAGGGCCAGGGAGGCTCCTGCTCTGCCTGGGGGCTCCCATCCATGAGCTTGGATCGGGGCTGCAGCTCCTGGCTGGTGGATGAAAGGCAAATCCAAGCCCCAGCTGCAGTTAAACGCTGTGCTGGGTGATCCAGCTGCTGTGCCAGGAGCAGGGAGCAGCCTCCATCCAGCAGGAGCCTCCGAAACACAGCCCAAAGGGGCTGCACCTGGGCCATGCTCCTTTGGGAGCATCCCAGCCACTGCACGGACAGGGAACGGGGCCCTCTGCAAGCACAGGATTCCCAAATCACATCCAAACGAGGCATTTGTTAAACAGCCTACATTTCTCTCTTAAGGCTTTAAATTTCTCTCTTTTTTCAGGCTTTTAATTTCTCTCTTTTTAAGGCTTTCAATTTCTCCACCTAGAACCTGACCTCAGTTCAGCCTGTCAGACCGCTTAAGTTTTCCCACCTAAAAGTGTAGGGAACCTACCCTTTATCCTGGGATCACATTCCCAAACCCTCCCATTTGGGCGTGGTAAGGACATACTCCTAATTAACCAGCACTTTTTAAGAAACATTAAAGCCCTTCAGGATCCTTTAATTCCCAGCATGGAGTGACTCTGGGAATTCCTTATCTCCATCCCTCATTGGTAGGGCTGAGCTCTGGCACAAACCACGAATGGAAATCCAATTCCTGGCACTGCTCAGCTGGACTTGGATCATGGAACCACCTCAAAAGCATGGAATTAACAGCAATAAAAGCTATTTCTGCTGGTAATTGTTTCAGGTTCAGGCCTGGGTTATCCACTGTTGTGAGGAAAATCTGCAGGATTTATCTCCTGAAATAGGTTCTAGCAGCTCAGTGAAGAGAGAAGGCTTTGGAAAACCTTGTCCCAGTTTGGATTGATCCTTAATTGTACAGCTTTGTGTTCTTCTCAATAAGCTGGGTCATTTTGTAACTCAAAGTCTTCATTCTCTCAGCACCAAGTGACTTCTGTAAATGTGATTCTTACTGGGCAGGTTGTCTAAGATCTCCTGTTCTGTTAAAAAACAGATCCTAAATCTGGTTTTTAAAACAGATTTGTGTTGCTAATTCATTTTTTGGCTGTTTTTTGCAGCTTTTATCCTGCCTGTATTAAAGACCAGCACCAAACAAACTCAGCTTTAATAGCATGTAAAATTTGGCTTTAATAAAGAGAGACAAGGACGCTGTTTAACCCACCAGAAAAAAAAAAAAAAAAAGAAGGGCTGAGCTCCCTCCTTAAGTTTTTCAGCAAATCTTAATCAAACCCATGAGGGAAAAACAACAAAAAGTTTTAGTGTTTAAAAAAAATAAATTCACAAATTCCAAGTAATTTTCCACCTCTTCTCCAGCCCAGCTTCATTTAGGTAGATGGGATCTGTGCGCCTCCTGCAAAATAAAGTACTTTTAGCAATTTTTTTATGACAAGTTGAGATTTATCCTTATCAGTACCTCAGCATTTCCTGAGCTGTGGAGAAGTTGTCACTCAGAGAGAGAATTTTAGTTCTAATTACCTCCACCAAGAGGAAAATGTGTCCTTACAAGCATGAAGTGAGCAGCAAATACATTTATTATAACAAATCACTCAATAACACGGCCAGCACAAGGAGGTTCGGTGCTGGGATGACACGATATCATTTCAAAGAGAAAAGACAATTCTTATCAACCACCCAGCAGCTTTTAAAACAGATTTACTGATGGGGACAAGCTGGGTGTAAAACAAGGAGCTCGTAGTCTGCTGCTCCTTCCATGTTTTATTTATAGACTCCCCAATTTGCCAGTTAACCACCCAATCTGTCTTGGAAATGTTTCATAAAACTGCTGCTCTCTCCTAGTTCATTTTGCTGGCTGAAATTCCTTGAATTGTGGCTGCACTTGATGATTTATGAGGACAGTGACTGCTCACTGCTCACCTCAAACGGGCAGGGAAAATAATTGTTATTCATTTTTATGCCTTCATTTATTTTTCCTCTCTTCAAGCACTGGCTCCTAATGTGTCTTAAAAATACGTAATTTTAGGAACGGAAAGAATTATGAGCTCCTGTCCAAGGGCTGATATTGAAATGTGTTTAATGGTCACAAATTCCAGAGGCAGCAAAGGGAATTAAGGATCTGGATCAGCTCTGGATCCTGGGCCTGATGGAATTATCCTCTCTGATGGTTTTTAGAAGACACCAACACTGGCAGCGCTTCCTGGACCTCCAGGAGTCATTAAGATCCCAGAGCTTAAATTAAATCAAAGGAAAAGATTGACCCTCAAACTGTAAAACAAACTGCCAGCAGCAGGGAGAGGACTGTGATTACCAGGAGTGGGTTTCTACTTTGTGCTCCCACCCCTAAAACTTTATGGATTAATCCTAGACGTGATTATTTGTTCCCAAAAAATTCCCAGCTACTGCATTGCTCTGCCAGAGGTGGATGAGTTCCCTGCATCATTTCCTGTGTAAATTTCTGGTAAAAAAAATGGGCCTGTAAAAATCTTATATTTAATTTTGGGGTTTTTTTCCCTATAAATCTTTACAGAAGAGTTGGATTGGCACAAGATCAGCAGTTGGAAGAGAAAGCCAAAATAGGATATGGGGGTCTCAGAGACCCTAGGCCAGAGAAAACAGGGAAAACCATCCCCATAAATCTTCTGGGTGTGATTCATGACCATTTTGAAGGCTTTATTCATCCTGGCAAAGCCACCCTTTGTAGATAATTATATATTGGATTCCTCATCGGAATAAGCTACAAAATATTCTGTGCCTGGGATTCCTAAAAAGGATCTTAAATATTGATAAAGAATGTCAATATCTGAGAGTGCAAGAAGATTTCAAATTTGGTTTGATGGGTTTGGCATTTGAACTTATCTCCTTCCTGCACAGTGCGTTTGTTTTTGGAAAATGCCTCACAAACATCCAATTTTCAGTGCTCATGTTAATAATGGGAACTGCAGTGATGGAGATGAGGCAAGGATTTCATTTCATCACTGTATAAAATATATAAAACCTATAAAATATATAAAAATATATAAAAAATACAAAAAAAAAATATAAAATAGATAAAATATAAATTTAAGACGATAATCACTCTTGGATAAAATTGAGCTTGGGATACTCCAAATATTTTAATTCCAAGTAGCAAAAAATGCTGCAGTGAAGGAGAGGAAAGGGAGAGGGAGAGGAAAGGGAGAGGGAGAGGAAAAGGAGCTCAAAAAAATAAGAGACTCTTTCAACACCAAAGTATTTTTAAAAAAATCAAACCCAAACTGAGTCAATTAGTGCTATCCATGCCATTCATATTAATTAAAAAATGCTTATCACCAGATTATATTGCTTGTTTGCACCATCCTTACTTCATTAGCACTAATTGGAAGTAATTACGACTGATATGTGAAATATTTAATTAAAAGATTTATCTGCTTCTATTGTCATGTTTCTGGAGCATCTGCAGCGTTGCCAGGACTACAATTCTACCTCTGGACCTTCTGGGAGCCTTCCCAACCTCCCATGTCTGTTCTCGTTACGGGTCGGAGTCCGATGGCTCAGGAAGGGATCCGAACCTCAGGCTTCACCTTCCCCTCAAGAAATCAATGCCCTGAGGGAAGAACTGATGTCTTTTTGCCCTGATTGCTGAGAAATCGAGATGCAGGCAGCCCCACAGATATTTCTGTCTCCTTCCAGCACTCTCCTCTTCCCTTTGGTGTCGTCTACCGGATTCAGCCAAATTCGACCGACCAGGAAACGCCATTTCTTCCCTCCAGGTTCCACGTGTGGGCACAGAAAAGGGCTGGGCATTGGTGCCCTCCCTTCTGAGGGCTCAAAATGGGGTTCCTGCTTTTGCTTCTCACATCTCTGAATCACAAAACCTGGAAGATCCAAGAGCCTCACCCCGAACCAGAGGAGGGAAAGCAAAACCCAAAACCGGTGGCTCAAAAGTCAGGCTCTGCTATTTCCCAGCTCTTTTCCCCTCGGTAGCACCAAGGACTGACAGGAGCAGTGAAAAACACGTTCTGCTCCATTACCTCCCCAATCACCGCTGTTCCTCTCCTGCTCCCAGGAATGTCTGCTGGGGATGTTGGCACAGCTGCTGAGGGTGAGGACGGGAGGCAGCAGAGCTGATCCCACATCCATCGGCTCGGGAGCCCTCACGGCACAGCCCGGGCACGGTGAGGTCTCCCCTCTTTGCACCAACACTTCTGGCTGCAAAGAACAGCCCCGGAGCTCACAGGCTCTGTGAACTCATGGAATCACTAAGGTTGGAAAAGATCTCCAAAATCAAGTCCAGATTTGGCCAAACACCACCTTGTCAATTAATGCACATCA
>QWTY01024742.1:0-14872 GCA_008033365.1 Pseudorectes ferrugineus | reverse complement strand
CAGCAACCAAAACATCACGGTGTTGTCAACATTAGTTTCATACCAAATCCAAAACACAGCACTGTACCAGCTACTAGGAAGAAAATTAACTCCATCCTAGCTGAAAACAGGACAACATCAAACACTTCACAGTATTTCTGTCAGCTCAGTAACTGGTATTTATTCATGACAATGATTTTGCTAACTGCACCAGTCAAATGATGATTAAGATAGCTATTGTCTCTAAACACAACTTCTGAAAAAACTGTCTGAATGCCTTTCAAAAGATGCAGAGTACTTGAAAACTTATAGGAGGAGTGGCTTTAAATTGTGGTGGGAAATCTGATGCAGTTTCCTGATTAAAAGTTACATGAAAATAACAACTGCAAGAATGCAAGTTGACGGTTCCTGCATCCAGAAGTGAACAGCAACTGAATTTATTTAAAAGATACATTCAAGATGAGTATGTGCAAAATACAGAGGGTGTCCAATTTGATGGAACAAATAGCTAATATTTTTTTCCACTTTTCACTAACAGAGAAGACAGATGACACTTTAATGGTGTAATCAAGACCCTGATTGCCACTGGTGACAGAATATGCTGTGAGATCCTAATGGATATGATGGATAGGAGCACTTGCATTGCATTGTGTGTTTCTGCTTGACGTATCTCATTGGGTTTTTTTCATTTTTTTTCTCTGCTGACAACAGTCCTTTCAATTCTTCAACTTTTTAATAAAACAGCAAAGGCTGTGATGGAAGTCTGTGCAGAGAGGAAAACTGTGCTCAAATGTCAGTGTAATTACCATTTTCATGTTGGTCTTAAAAGTTAGTTTTGCCCGCAGAGAATATGCAAGAGTTTAACTGTTTACATGAAGAATTTAGAGCTAATTGCATTGTGCTAAGAATCACAACTAAACACTGAATCACTTGGACATATTTCTTACAGCACTAACGTTTGCTCTCTTTTACTGTCAGCAGAGACATTTCCAGGATTGTGTTCTAGGATTTGCGATTTCAGAGGTCCTTGTGCAGCAATGTCTGCATTGGCATATGTTTATATTTCTTCTTACACATTTACCCTATGTTTTGGGGGTTTGTTTTTGGTACAGCATAATTAAAGCACCCTGGACCATTTCTTCTCCTTACTGGAACATTTACCCTTGGCATATTTGGAAGGAAGATATTCTATATATACAGCCTTGTCCTGTATCCTTGATGTGCTCAAGTCTCAAAATTAGGAGAAGGAAAAATCAGTCCTAACTATTTAGCCAAGCAATTACAGAATTACAAAAGTTCAAAAGGCACACAAGGAAGGGTCATAATCAGAAATGTAAATGAATTGCAAGACTTGTAAGAAGCTAATTAACAGCCTAATAAATCCCTGTAGCAATGGATTAATTGCATTAGAACTCTGGAAAAGGAGAACCAATTTTTTAATTTACATTGAAAAAATGCTTTCAAGGATACCTTGTGGGTCAGACCAGTGCTCAAGTTTAGAACATCATCAAGAACCCTCCACCAGAGGTACAAATTGCAACCTAAAAATAATTTTGAGTGTTACTGAAGGATAAGCTGGTGGAAGAAGTCTCCTTCAGGAAAAAAGAATAAATGTTACCTCTCATTTTCAGGAGTCTACATCTTTTCCATATATATGTAGTCAGCCCTAACCTCATGCTTCTCAGCAAGCCACACAAGGATGTCCTACTGACTCAGGGCTGTCTTTTCTAACCCAATTTTATAGGGAGCTCTGCTTGGTATCAAGTCAAACTCTGTAAAGACCTGCTGGAAGAGCCAAGTGAGGTTTCCCTGTGGGTGGCAGCAGTACCTGCTGGCCTTGCTGGCACTGGGGAGAGGTCCGGCCTCTGTCAACTCAACTAGAATACAATATGCAATTTTATCATAGCTCAGCTGCCAATATCATATTATGCAAAACTACTGCAATTTGAAAGTAATCAATACCTGCAATTCCATTATTTATGGAAATTACTTTAATTACAATGTGCTTAAGGGAAGAGTGACAGGCTAGTAAATGCCTCTTAAAAGAGATAAATCACTCTATATTAGAAAATGAAAGGATGGGACCATCCAATGTCCCTTTTTTTTTTAGTTTTAGCTGCTGCAAATGTGGTAAAAGGTGTTATAAAAACATTTGTTTTGGTCTTCATTCCTCCAGATTCACTCATCATCCTGGTCACCCTACAGAGTCTTCAAGGGATGGTAGAAAATTTTGGATGAGCAGTCTCTCCCCTTAGCTGTATTTGCTCACAAGTGGCTGTCAATGCTGCTTCACCACCTCAACAACTTATTCCAATATAGCTTATTGGTGATATTGGCTGTTTCCTCAGCTGGTTTTTTTCATACCAACCATTTTGTAATCGTATAAAATGACTGTTCTGTGAGCCAAATTTATGCAACATAATTCTTTCTTCAACTTCAAAATAAAGCTTTTAAGTTCAATTATCCATTTTTACTTACCATCTTCATTGAACAATATGAGGTTGAGTCTTTTTTGTAAAAATTTTATATTAATAGTTTGCATGTAAAAACATTGCTGTAGTTAAATAACACAAAAAGTCTAAATTATTTTCTTCTTTCATAATTTAAGAAGGGAAAACTCTTAAAAAATGTAAACAGAGCTTTATCCAAACATAACAGTCTGTAAAGGAACTTACATCACTGAGGCAGGGAAGAGGGAGTGATTTTCACATTTACATGTAACTGCTTTTGAAACTGAAGGTGTCAGCTGGTATTTCTATAAAACTAAATACAGTTCCTCAATTGGGAAACAGATTAGACAAAGATTTAGGGTACTTTAGTCTATTATTTACACTGGAATAAATCTGAAGCATTCCAGTAGCAGCCAGGGTTCAGAGACAAATGGGTGGAAATGGAGAACAAACACATCAGCATAACAACATTAATTAGGGCTTCAATCCTTCATTAGCAATGTACGTATTGTAAGCTTTTCTCTTGAAGTGCCTTAAAATTAAGAGGCACAGTGGGCATCTTACCAAGAACCACCTGGTCATGAGCTGTCAGTGATGAGCTGACTTGCAGGCCAAGATTATCACTGATCAACAGATGAAAGCTTTGTTCCCGGGATTAAGTGATGGAGAACAGCCCCAGCACAGGGTTTGGGCAGAGCCACCAGCACTGGTGGGAAGCAGAGGGGCCTGGGGAACAGGGACAACCTCCCCAGGCAGCATCCTTGGAGCCTGCAGTTACCTGGCCTGCTGTGACTGCACTGTCCCCATTCTGGAGCGGGCTCAGAGCTGAAATTACCCGTACAATGCCCAGGCATCGTCTCCGCAGCTGACCCTGCCCCACTGGGTCTGGTTGGTTGGGTTTTGATTAACACAGTCCTTAAGGGTTCGGCAGGTGCTTCAGCTTATTTAGATCTCAAGATGTGCTGCCATCCTCTCCAAGGCACTTCTCTTCCTGTGTCAAAACCTTTGTTTCCTACTACAGCAGATTTTAAAGCAGGATTTCAACTCAACAGGTGCAGAGGGCACCATACAGATGCAATGAGAAAACAAAGAGTTAGAAAGCTTTTGTTAGCCTAAAATACTGCCTGGTTTGGTAAAATAATTATAATGATAATAATAATAGCTGTAGCGACAGCTGAGGTTTGCCATCGAAAACCTGCAATTTTAAACAACTGTGACTCCTAAATTATGACAGCTACCAGCCTGTGTACCTCTACATTTACCCCCTTGAGTTTGTGTCTTTTTGTCTGTAAAAACAGTGGATCATATTTGCTCTTTGGGTAATTCCCCTGATTTAAACATCCTTATGTCCTCTGACCACAGCGCATAGAAGCAGGGTTGACTACTTAGTCTGTGACATGGTCTCAGTGTGCTCAGTTCTGATTAAAATTAGTAGTTCCAAAGCCATTAAGGTATCTGAATCTGACAATTATAATTAGAACAAAACTGTCACAGTAACAAAGCAACATGAAAATATACTGCTTCCCTCAGAGGAAGCAACTGCAGAAGAGCCACGTAGAAGAAACAGCATTTTACATAGCTAATAAATCTGATTATGGGTCATTCTATGTATGCAGGATGGCTCGAGTTTAGAGATAAACAAGGTCTGGAATTTTGTTTTTGTGAAAAGTCCCACTTTCAGAAAATATTTCCAAGAAGAACTGCAAGAAGAATGGTTCATTTGGAGCTCCTCAAAACATTATAACACTATTTCAATTTTTTTTAGTAATACATTTCAGCACACCTGAAAGCTTGATGATATACTGTCGTGACCCGAAACAGGCTACTCCAAGTCAGCTTTAAATTTAAGGCGTGTTTTTTTATAGCAAAGCACTACTTTCAGGGAATTGCAATTTGTTGGAATGTCTTTCCCTGGTTCTGTTCTCTTTGACGAGCTAAAGGCTTGTGTCCAAATACACATCCCACTGGAAGTACTGTTAATAATTAATCACAGCTCACTGGCCAAACAAAATCAGTCAAAAATACTGTTTTGAAAAAAGCTTTGAAAGCCCTGTTATCCTAAAATATTTTTTTAAGAAAAAAAAGGTGTAATTTTTAAAAATATCTGGACTGATAATCAATACAGCTCATATATTTACCATGAGAACCCACCACTCTCTAACTACATGTTTTTAAAAAGTGTTTGTGCATTTAAATGCAATGAAACACCTTTTTATCCCATGATAAACTTCATTACATATGGATGAGCAATGGCACAGAATATTTTCAGAAGGAAACCTAAGTCTGTGATGGGTAGAGAGGTAGCTCTCCGTGGCCTTCACTTTACTGGGGTGAGTGGGAGTACTGGTTACAGCTACAAAGATACAAAAATAGAACTTAATGTTTCAAGTTTGTTTTAACAGAGAGTCTATTTTATTGGGTTTTTCTTCCTAATGACATTTTTGACATCTTTGTACATGCAAAAAAATGCATATTTGACATATTCAGAGATTTGAAAAACGGAAAACCAAGTGTATCAGCATTATCCCACAAGGAACAATCCCATTCCACTCTTACCTATTCTTTCCTGTTTGTTCCCTACAGCAACAGATTGATTGTTTGACTGAAGAAAAAAATAAATAAAGGAAACATTAAAGTTACAACTTCATTTTCAACAATGCAACATGAAGACCTTTCCCTGACTAGTAATGCTGGAGCAGGGGCCAGTTTTTGGCAGTGACTACCCCAGCCCTGCCCTCCTAGCTCAGCACAGCACACGGGCTCCCAGCAGGGCAGCTGCTCCCTGTGCCAGACAAGGTGTTCGGCTGCCTGCGCCAAGAGCACTTGCAAACCTTCCCAGTGGCTGGTAATACGACCGCTAAAATGAAACTCAGGAAAGCTCAGGTCTTAATTCCACACCTGGCATTCACCTGCCATGTCTAGTTATGTGTTGCATTAAGCATTCATGAAGAAAAAAATCCGGCAGTGATTGCCTGTAATAAAAGGGACTGTCCACATTCCAAGCTGCACACCAGCAGCACAAGCTTGCATATGGCTGTGACTCCGCTCATCACGATGTGCCCTGGTGTCCCAGTTACCTTCTCACCTTGGCTGGGGGCTGGTAGGAAATCTGTTCTTTTTCCTTATATCCAGAGCTGTACTCTGTCAGCATAGCGGGTTTTACAAACCCATGATGCTGTACATAGGTTTCCCAGGCAACACGTGCAATACAGGCATCAGTATCCAAGTTACTTGTGTTGACAAACCACGTACCATCTGCCATTACTGCAGCTGGGGCCTCTACCACTTCGAGGTTTTCAAACTTTCATAAGAGTTACAGTCATGCATCATTCAATAGGGGGAGAAACTAAGGCAGCTGGTGCTGCGCTGGTACATGGCTATTGCACAAGCTACCATGCCATGCTGTCTCTTTGTGGGGTTTTCTGTTTATCAATGGAAAATGTAAAAGTGGTTCAGAAAGGGTTGATCAACTGTATTTCATATTCATAACTTGAAAAAAAAATCAACATATAAGCAAAAAGTAAAAGCATTAAAATAAAAGCATTAAAAAAGAAAAATCGTACTTGTTCGTAGATTCTTACCATTTCTTAAGCAAGACAAAGGAAATAAACCACTTTATTTTAAACTACACTTCTTTATGGCATCTCTACTACTGAAATAAAGAAGGAAATAGAGCCTGCAATCTGAGATGCAAATCAGAGTTCAGCAAGGAGACAGATCTTCTAATTCTGTAGCAAGCACACTAAAACCTGCAAGCAGTACACAGCACGTGCTCATCATTCACGTGTGCTTCTCTTCCTTGCTAAATCGGCACTAGACACAAGCAGGACAAGGCACAACATGACCATGAGCTGTGGCTCTGGCTCAGGCACTGAGTTTCCTTGCATGTGTCTGGCTCTGCCCCAGCCCTTCTGCAGGGATCTTCTTCCCCAGCAGAGTGGTAACTCCTCACTGCCTCTCTCAGCAAAGGACATTGGGGTCCATACACCACAGAAGACAGAAATTAATCTTTCCCCTCCTCTCTCTTTTGGAATTCTCCTTGTTGTACAGCAATATTGATTTTATCCATCTAGATGAGTGCAAACATTGAAGAAACAGTAGCTTTTATAAAGGATGAAAACAAAGCTAATTTAAACTTTTTCTTAACAGCAATCCTAACAGACCCAGGACAGGAAAATGAATGGAAGAAGATGCAGTTTAGGTTACCAAAAGCACTGGCAGACAGCTGCTTAATCCCAGAATTGTCATGTCAATTTAAACCCTTCCCCTGGCAGGGATTCAATTCTTTTCATCTCTCCTGGGAGCTTGAAAAGGTCAGAGACAGAGAACATTACCCTTGTGCACACGCAGGCTTCATTGCCTTTCTAGAAAGGCATCTGTGCTTGAGGCTTTGGCCGGCAATGCAGGGAGGGAAAGAGCCAGGTACCCCAACGGGGACGGACACCCCTCAGCCGCTGCTGACACCGCACACCCACATCAGGCAGCCGTAATCCTCACGGGGCCTCGGCATCTGCCAGGCACCCACGGGACCCTGTGGAGCCACCTCAGCTGACAAGGCCATGCATAATTCTAATTGATTCTGATTGTATTCAGTGCACATCCCTGTGTAATGCGGCCTGAAGTGGGTTTCACCCTCCTGATACCACGGAGGTGCTTTCCCTGACGTGGCAAAAGGAGTTTTCCTCTCGGATCTTATGGTTTGCATTTTGTTTCCCTGTTTTTGTATCTAGTGAAAGAGGCCTATCTCCACCTGAAAGATTAGAGGGGAGCAACAGAGATACCTGGTTCACAGCTGCATTCATTCACCTGCATCTCCTACAGCGTGCACAAATACCCCACACCTTTCCCAGATCAGATGTACTGCAGAGCACGACTATCACCATGCAGCAAAACCACACTCAGGCACAGCAGAAAAAAACCCTCTCTTCTACATGTACTGGTGATCTGTGCCTTTACAAATCAAGGCCTTATTATTACAATTTCTTCTATATAAAAATGGAGCCATGGGAATAGAAAAACTCCAGCTGGGCTGAAACACAAGAGCCATCTGCTTAGCAGCAGGGACTTCAGCAGGCTCCTCATGGAGCGCTCCTTTCTCCCCACTGATCTGTTGATGCCCAGCTCAGTTTTTTGCCCAGCCCTCCATGGGGAGAGGGGTAGAGACCGTGTCTGCCCATACAACACCCTTCAGACCATGGAAATTGCAGATCAATACAAGAAGGTTTAGCTCATTCCCAGCCATTTTTTCCCGTGCAGGAAAACATGCATGCATACACGAGTCCGTGTTCACCAAAAGAACTTGTAGCATAACCCAGAACAGAAAATCTGCAAGGTTGCTGAACCGCTTATCTCTGAGGGGTCAGAGGATGGAGGACAAAGCAACATGCACTGAAGCTGGGCTACAGCCCACCGGGAGGTGCTGAGGAGAGGCTGAGCTGGTCCCTGGGAATGGTACACACAGGGGTTCTGCATCCCCTCCTCTCCTGCCCTCAGAGTGACACCAGGAAGTCTTATTCTCAAAACTCAGGCATCGCAGAGCAGTCAATAGCAAGTGCAGGAGAGCCCATACCCTGCTTCAGTTCATTTTACAAAGGCACTGACTGCATACTCCTCCCTCCTCTGACTTCCCAGGAGCATTTTTGCTCCTTGTCATTTGCAACATCTTCTAGGACCTGCCAAGACTGCCAAAAGTCTTCTCTAGGCGCTTAGTAAAAGTTTGTGCCCTGCACCCACGAGCGAGCCAAAACCAGCCTTGGCTCATCACCTCACTACCGGAGCACAGAGCCTCCTCCCCTGAGCTGCCACTCACCATCCATCTTGTGGCTTCTGAACAGTGACTGAAAGGACATTTGGTCCCCAAACCACTTTCCTGTCATGCCTTCCAGTCAGTTTAATAAGTTTTCATAGTCAATTTGAAAAATTCAACAAGAGGCTACTGCCTTTTTTTTCCCCATCAGCTGTGTCATACACTTTTGAGTTTCAAGGAGGTTTAAAGCAAGAATTAGGAATGAATCTACCCTTGTTTTATCCTGGAAGGCTTAGAAAAGTTTAATTTAGTATAAATAAATTTCTGTGACAAACACTCATGATTTCATACTTTTAAAAGCATTTTATTTCCTAATATTTTCTAATAATTCAACATACCCTTAAATGCCTGGTCATCAGGTATATTATTCCTTACACTGACCCCACATATATGGGATCACCAAAACCAGGGCAAGAAAATTGAGATTTCTGCCAGAAAACCACATACAACCACTAATAGAGCTAAAAGAGAGCTGATTTATATTAGGGCATTTTTATTTTAGAGGTGGTACACCTTGATCTGCTACAGTCTTTCAAGCAATCATGAACATTTTTCTTCATCCTTTTTCTCCCAGGTATTCCTACTGTATGAAATGCACAATACAATAATACAGGGTAGATATTTTAACAAAGTATAAATCCTTCTCTTTTCTCTCTTAAACTGCCAATTCTAGTTGCTGAATAAAATTATGATAAGTTGTGTCATAGTCTGTATATTAGCACTGGCTGATCAAAAGCAAACTTTGTAAGACAATGTCAGTGTAAGCATGTACATTTAAAGAAAGTTTAGACTTTGAACTGAAGGAATAAAAATTAGATCTGCAAACTCATATTGATATTTGGCCGTACTTTGAACAAAGACAATGAGGGAAAAATCTACACTTTAAATAGTTGCTTTGTTGTGCTTGATATTGAAATTCTGTGGACTTTCATAAAAGAAATATCAAAGCCAGAGAAGCAGCAAACAGAAGAATCAAGCAGCAAACTGCAAAATGACTTGTAGAGAATACACTGCAGGAACAGTCTGCAAATTTTCACTGATGGAGGAAAAAAGAAACACAGTGGAAAACATAACTAAACAATCTCGTTTATTGTTTTCAGATGGATTTATTTTCAACTAGTCTCCTTGGGACCATCCTAAAATTACTTCTCAAAGCCTACAAGCTCTAGAGTTGCTGCAGGAAGGATTGGAAAGCACAGTTGGCTCAAAAAGAAACAAAAGAATCTCTGAGTATCTCTGTAATACGTGACTCACAACTGCAAGCTCGCTAGGCTACATGCCAAGTCTGTGTCTTGAAATGGCTCATTTATTGGCAGTTTTGTCCTCAATTTATCTAGATCTCTTTTAACAAAACATACCAAAATAACACCTTTTGCTGCAACTGTGCTCCATGTGTTGGAGCCTGGTAAACTGACACTGCTGTTTTTATTTTGAAATCATGGCTATAGTCATTCCTGGACTCAAAACTCCATAATCTTTGTGGACTATCCTTAGAAAGCTAGCTGAAGATTTTCAATTTCATTGTTTGCATAAGACTGTAAGAAAATTATTTGAATGTATTCAAGTATCCAAGAGAGAACTGAGCTTGTCAGGCTCTGATTTCTGCACATTCAAAGATCTACACATAAGATAGTGATACAAGTCCCTATTCAAATGTGCATTTATAGCTCTCTGCTAAACACAATAAAGAACTCCCAGCAGACAGCATTTTTATTTATGTGTGGGTGTACTCCAGCTCTGCATTTCATTCTCGAAGTGGCACTTAGCAATATTTATCCAGTCATTCGAGTCTTTTATAACACATATAGTTTTACTTCTAGATACAATATCAACTTTGGAATATCAATACCACAATATCCTTTCCAAAAAAACATAAAGTTTGCACTGTCAGATTCAAGTATATCAAAACAAAGTCCTGCCACATTGTTTCAGATTTTTACGGAATACTGATACATATATGATACTTCCTGACAGGCTTTCAGGTCTATCATGGAAATGACTGTAAATTCACTGTGTCTATAGATGCAGCATCTGCAGCCCGTCTCAGCCAGCCCCTGTGCAGTGCAGTGGTGACTGGCCATGCCTCTGCCCAGGGCATGATAGTGCACCCTTCCCCAGGGGCTGGCAGTGGGGTAATCCCTGTATTTCAGCAGTGTGGCAGCAGAATGTGATTTACCTTGAGCCCAGTCCTGGTAGCATCTAATAACAAAACCTTGTACTTCCCCCCTGCATGACCCAAGCAATACAGGTAACCAAGGCCGCAGCTCTAACCCCAAAATGAGAAAGTGTGATGCACAGTAAGACATCCTGAGAGCAGCAAGTATTTAAGGGCATTTTTTCCTGTCCTTCTTTCTCACTGAAGAGCACATCTATGTTCTTGCTTTAGCTCAGATGGGGAGAGAAGATTCGAAGTGAACCTAATTGTAGACCCTGCTCCCTCATGTTTGCTTCACGTAGCAGTGTCCAAGTACACAAAGTGGATAAAACAGCTGCAAGATATCCTCCAGTAGTGCATCCACAACACTCCCAACAGCACCAGAGATGCACCACACTGGACAAGTTTAGATGAATCCAAATAAAATCATGAAAAATGCATAATAAGGATGTCATGTCTTCAGTAGAAACAGTTCTGCTCTGCAGATCTGCTCTTACTGACCTGCACTACTGACTGATCTGCACGCCTGACCAGCGTGGTTTCAAACCACAGGGGCATTTTGCTACTGAATGTTTGCCAGGCAGAATATGTATTTCTTATCACATAAACCACCAAGACTAATCCCATTGTGTGATGGACATTTGTTGCATCTTCTGTTCAGCGTCATATGAGTTTCTTGGACAAAGTCCATCATTTAGATGTTGGCTAGTGCACATGCTTATTTTCAAAGGAGCTTTTAATCCACTTATGTTTAAAAGATTTATTGGTTTAATTATTGGTTTATTTTCTGGTTTATTCCTACCCTTTGATGTTACTGGTTATTATAAAGCTCCTATAAGGAGCTGTTAATTACTCATGTCATTCAGAGATCTATCAAACTGTGAGTTAAGGCAGCACATACATTGCTTGATAAAGGGGAAATCATAAATTCTTTTCCACTCATTAAAGAAAACAGATCATTTTGCAAAATGTTTTCATAATGGTGACATGAAAAATATGTCTGCATTGGGGCTGTCTGAAGGAACATAGAGCTGACGAAAGAGAGGTGAATTTTCAGAGTGCCACTATCTCATGGTTATGGAGGAATACCTGGGTAAGAACATCACAGAATACTTTGGCAGGGGAGCCCCACAGAGACTGAGATCTCGTGTGCTGAAAGAGCAACACTCAAGGAGCTTTCAAACGAACTTCATATTCTCACTGTAAAAAGGCAGAGAATGGTGTCTAACCCCCACTCTCAGCAGGAGAATTGGTGTTGCACATGGTGTGGCATTACAGCTCTTTCTTAGGAAAGATGGCAGGTAACAAGGCTTGTTCCTCAGGCCTTGCATACTGGAAAAATACATTTTCTGTGCCAAGGAGAAGAATTAAAAAGCTTATTGTGCACCCATTTGCATTACTTTGTAATGCTGAATGGTGCTTGCTAACACACTACTTTTCTCTTGTGAGAAAATCAATAGTCTACAATGATTTTCAAACCTCTATAGGATCTGCTATCACCATATGGAAAAATTTGGAAATGTTAATCTTTATTTTCTTCTAAACAGAGGAAAAGTAGACAGCAGCTATAAGCATGTCTAGATTTAAAATAGTAGTTCAAAATCTGCCTGTGAGTTTCGTAAGAAGGCATTAGATCTCAGTAGAAGACCTGATAAAAAGATTTTTTTACTATGATAATGAAATGCAGACTGACACTGAAAAGTTGAGAGCCAAGTGACAGGTTCCCAAATGAAAGAGGTCAGATTTTAGGAAGCTGAGTAAATGTGTAAGACTGAAAACAGTAGGCGTTGCTCTCTAAAGCAGACCCTTAATATTTAGAAACCAAAATGCAAACTTAAATTTAGTCCAGATGTTAACAATAAAAAGCATTAAAATGATCAGTCCATCAAATTATGACTCCAAATCTCTTCCAAAGTATATGTGCCTTCCCAAATCCACTACAAATACAGCCTGTAGCTTTTGGCAGTTAAACACCCCATGGAGGCCAACTCTAAAAAAATCTCTCACTTCCCTTGAAACAGTCCAAAAGAAAGATTGTGCACCTGAATACTACCAGATTATCTGAGTGAGTGCTGGCAAAGTTGCTAAGAACTTAGAAGAAAATGATTCAGGGTACATCCTATTCTTGCAATTCCCTCTCATGCTTTGAAGATGCTCTCACATCTCTCTGGCACCAGCCCCCCCAAGGATTGCACTGAGAGCAGCTCGCCCAGGTTACTTTAGATTTTGTAAGGTAAAGGCAGTGCTTTACAACTTCTCACCTGGTGTGGCTACGTAATGAGAAACTTTGTCAGCTTTGCTTCTGGATGGACTGAAATGTAGCTTACCTAGACTGAATATACTCCAGTAGTTCAGTATAAACTGAACCAGGTGTGTATTATAGACCGAGTTTCATTAAAATCATGTGAATCCTGCAGTCATTGTAGCACTGAGTCAGCATTTAACCTTTCCTACTGCAGGTGTGTGTCACCACTGGATTCTTAAACTTAGATGACAATGCAAGAGGAAAAAGTACTTACATCATTTGCACTGCATTTCTCAAAAAGCTTCTTTCCCACTAGACACTCTTAGCTCTGACTCTGTATCTGATCCACAGCCCCACCCTTACTGTTTTCTGTGGTGTCAGTGTGTGGACAGCAGGTAGCAGTATTCGGCACCCCTTTGTTTGGGCCCCTGGCGTGAAACTCTGCTTCCATTTCAGCTGACATGCAGAGAGCAGGCTCCAGAGATACCAGCTTGTTGGACACCAATTCCTAAATGCCAGCCAATACATACAAACCTAATTCAGAAACAACCAAGATATTGCTTCTTGCATCCAAACATTGTTTAAGGCCATTAGATATGCCTGCTATTCACTTTGAAGGAAACCAAATTGCGCCACTGTCGTGTAGAGTCTGAAGGTCATACTTCTCTGTTGGAAAAGCATGCAATCTGTATTTTAAAAGTTCCACAGTATTATTTCTTTTTGGGCTACAAAACACATGTAGATTTTCACATGATCCTTTTTTTGCCTGCCAGGAAAGCCCCATCTCTCCTGTGGCCTAAAGCGATGTCTCCGTCTTTCCCCGTCAGTGCTGTGACTGTGACACATGGTGGCTATATGAAATGTCCCCAGCAAACACCTCTACATGCTGTCTTCCTTGCTTTTGATGTAAATTGTTAAAAAAGGTAGTTCATTTTAGGTCATTCTGACCTTGAAGTCAGGGGCTTTGTACAAATGTAGCCACTCTTCCTTTTTGATACAAAGCTACTGGTTTGATTGTCCTGCCTTGATCTTATTTCTCATTTTACATTGGTGTTTAGTCTCTGGATCAGTGTATTCACTTTGTCTGAACCACTTGGAAAAAAAATCGAACGTATTTTTATCAATCTGTGTTTATAAAGAATGAACGTTAAAACTGAGTGTGGCTTGGGTGGATTACACGGGCAGGAAGGGTTGTTAGGAAGCCCTCTTTGGCAGGGATTGCACATTTCAGGAAATGTCTGAAGCTCTGAAGGTCAGGTATGTGGGTTTGTCTCTCCCTTAACCTGTCCTTTGTCCATCAACCCATGGGGGATGAGATCCTACAGATACACCACCAAGCAGTGCCCTCACCCACGAATGTGCCATCATTCCTCATGCCCTGAGGAATTACTCCTGTTATTGCTATTCCAGTGCCTCCAGGGCCAGCTCTGCACAAAGCTGGGCCCCACCTCCTTGAGGGGAAATTAGATTAAAGGTGGCTTGCAGTCAGAAATCTTTCTGTTTCTGGATATAGACCCAAATGTGACATGTTAAACTAGATCACTGATAATGCCTTAAAGGACGGCATCTGCAGAACAGGAGATTGCAAATTTCTGGCTGATTTAAGTATCTGTGGGAAAATGCATATTCTAAAACAGATTATTCTAAGCTTACCTTTTTATTTTTCTTAATGTATTTAAATATTAATAATTTTCTACAAGGGCTCTCTTAAATGTGAATGCATATATTCTTTGATGGGTAATAAAAATATTATTTCATGGCATTCTCCTAATTTTTGGACTTGAAGTCACTTCAACGAGAACAAATAAATTTTGGTCATGTGAGGTTTTAAAAAAGAGAATGACTTAAATATTGTAGTATTTATGCCTTGATATATGTATTACATATATTCTGCCCCATATTTGTGTCTGTAAGTAAATACCTGGGTTTGTGTATCTGTAAGAAATACTCTAGCCTCCAAAACAGGTAAAGATTTTAAATATAGAAAAAAGGCCAAAACTACCTCATCAGATTAAAACACTTTCAGAACTTTTCCCTAATTTAATGCCAATTAGGAGGAATTTTCCTGTAATAATGCCCTAGCTGAATCAACAAACATCATTAACTACAAACAACTTCTAAATCTGTTGTATTTTCCCAGACCCAGTATATTCTTTCAGCTGAACTGAGTGATTTTCCCTGATCACAATGGATTAACATAAGCATAGGTTTAGACTACATCATTTAACAAACAGTTT
>QWTY01024741.1:1181-11744 GCA_008033365.1 Pseudorectes ferrugineus | reverse complement strand
ACAGGGTTTTTTTCACTTTCCTCCCAGAAAATTTCTTTCCAAACCTGGTGGGGGAGGGGCTGCTGAAACCTGCCTTCTATCAGAGGATGTTCATTTCGGACATTTCCTCCAAATTTGTCTCAAACTGGGACACACGGGTATCCAGAAACTTGGTTGTGTTTCCTGAAGTTCTGGATTGACTTACAGCCTTTTGACATCCCAGATGTAATGGCTCAGCTGGATGGCCACGGTCACTCAAGGACCACAGAGCAGATGAACACGCTGACAGAGACTCAGGCATGCCAGACCTGCGTCATTTTGTGAGAAATCTCTTTGCATTCAGAAGATGAAAGACCAGTGAAAGGCATTAGATAACCTGCACCCACACGCTCTTTTCACAGATCTTAAATATGCAATTAAATTTTAAAGTTACAATTTTGTGTTTATTTACAAATGACACGGTAGTTATAGGGAGCCTTTAAGAGGAATTGCTGAGAATCTACTGATTTAAGAGTTGGCTGCTCTAATTTTACTGGTGGTTTCCTCACCTATAAATCTTTAATAACTTCCACAGTGCCAGCACTGGCAAAGGAAGAATGATATTGCAAAACATCTAGATACTAGATTGTTGGGTAAGCTCCGAGATACATTTCCACACTATAAACATTTAATGAGATTTGTTCCCACCACACTATTTACTACATCAATCTATTTCATGGCACTGTATTTGCAACAAGAAGATAGAGCAAAGGTTATTTCAGGTCCTTAACCAATGGAACTTTCTGTAAAGCGAGAAAAGTGCAACCACCTAATTCATAAAATCATTCTAGAAGTTAAATGCTCTATAAATTGTGCTTTATCTAACTCACACAGCTTCAATTCCCATTTGTGCTACCTAGGTAACAATATATTTACAACTTGATAAACAAATGGCTTTTTACAACAGTCAGACTTCTATGTTCTTACATTTCCAAGTAAAAACAAATTCAATTCAAAATACAATTTTTTTCCATTTTGTGATTATCACAAATCTCAAATTTTAGAACAATAATAAATATTATTACATTTTTACAATCATTTAAGTGGTACTGCTTACATACAGACAAGATGAATTTGTCTGCATTAAAAAGTGCAACCCTTTCAACAATTTTTTTTTTTTTAATTTTTAAGTAATCCAGGTAAATAGTGGGTCTCATATAAGGTGTATCATTTGTCATTCACAGTTACATTGCAAGAAATCATGTATTACTCTTACATGTTTCTTTTTCCTTCCATTTATTAAGAAAATAGATTAGAAACTGTGATTTTAAAACCCGTTGTGAGAAGCAAGAATGGGTGGCACGTAATGTGCAATTGTAGCCTGTTCCTTTGGGGGGGAAAACCTGTCTGATTTGACTTTGAGCATGACTGAGAGGTCTGTTTTGATCAATAAACTGCCACTACAAAATTTGTGTCATATTTCAATGTATTGCTTTAATCTTCCATTGAAAATTTTAGACAAAAATCTACTACCATCAGTCCTAACACCAATTTTCCTGAAAATGCATCACAATCTTGGCACTGGGATGCTGAGATCTGCTAAGTCCAAGAATTTACAACCAAAAGCACCCATATTTGCAAACGTGTTTAGAAACATTCATTCCTTTTGTTGATCTCAGCCCACATCAGTTACACCACATGAGAATCATGGTCTGTAGTCTCACCTACAGGAGATCTTTTACCATCTTTGGCAGGACAATGGAAAAGGACACTGGTAAGAACCAGAGCAGCCATGAGAAAAAGGAAAAACTCTACAGAAAAGCTTAGGATGAGGTCAGGAATAGAGAAAGTGCTGCCTTCCTCCAAGTATTTGCTTCAATAATGGAAGCAGAAATGCAGAGGTGGTGAAAGCATATTGGCCACATCACTATTTAATGATAAGCAGCAAACATAATGAGGTTTCTGAATTGCTCAATTAAATAAATTATAGAATGATCCCAATGACACGTTCTGGAGAAAAGGACTTCAGCTTGCACGGTAGCAGCTCAAATGCAGCCAAGGCAGCAGTGGGCACTGTCAGCTGAGAACCATTTATGAGCACACTGAACTCATGGGTTCTGCCCACGTACTGCAGGACGTGTCTGTCTCCAGCATTAGGAACACAACTGCGACTAACTCTGCCCCGCTGTTCGAAGGGGGCAAAATACACACAAAGCCTTAATTCCAAACTTCTCTGAAGAAAGTGATCCCTCTCAATGAAATAATTTCAAGTGATACTATTTAGACTAGGACTAAGCAGAGCAACAATCTCTAATGCCTTTAGGCTCATCATTTATGATACCAATAGTTATTTAAAAAAAAAAAATAAACCTTTTTAACAAAAACATTGTAATCTCACGTGTCTACATACCTCAAGCTCATCAAGTGCACTTCCAAGAGTAGCTGTGTGAGATGAAGTTTTCTCCATTTTATTTCCAACTCCTTGGGAAGCATTAGAAATTACATTGAGAGCATTCTGTATTTCACTGCAAATTGAATCCTTGCTGGCTGTAAGGGATGCAACATCTGAGTGTTCCAAACAAGCTGAACATATTGAATGTAGGAAAGCAGAATTTTCCTTCAGGGATGCACGTGCTGCAGCAATTTCATCTCGTTGATTGCTAGATTTCAAATCCTGTCAGCAAAAGAACATGCTGTTTATTTCCAAAAGCACTCCAAAACTGACAAGTAACTGATAAACATTTTCTCATTTCTATCTCTACACTGCTTAAGGAAACATCAAGTTAAATTCATCAAGGTTTGTGAAAATGGACTGTAACGATACTTAAAATTGAATCATCATTATCTCATGAGAAATGAACAACGTATGTGTAAAACAACCACAATTTTTAGTGTGTCTTACAACCAGCACCATGAACTGCCCGTGTTTTATTTGTTTTTAAGCAGTTTTCCTCTGAGAAAACTGCCCTGGAAATTAGCTGTCTTTCCTCCTAGCCATGTCTTTCTTCAAAAGAAATAGAGAAGGACAGAGGTGCACACAGAGTTAAACAAGGCATTCTGTAATTGCTGCATCTGAACAAATCTCCTGTGTCTGCTTCCCTGCCCCACCAGCCTCTGTCTCGAGCACACTGCAGAAAGAACAGCAGGGCAGGGAGAAGAGTCCCACACTCCTGGGAAAGAGGAAGCATGGAAGGTGTGGAAATAAAAAACGTGCTTGAGAGAAGCCACCTTGAGGTGCCACTACCTGCTTCCCCTCTGTCCCTGCTGCGTACATGCTTAAAGCATTCAGGGATCTTACCACACCCGCCTTGTTCCTCCCTTCTTCACCCAGACCTCCTTGAAACCCTACAGCCTCCCACCAACAGAAACAAGGGACACCCAGCTTGCCAGAACTCCCAAGTCCAATTTAACTGGTTCCAGGAATCAGTCGTGGGCACTGTTATTTGGGCAGCTGAAATTAATGGACTTCGGAACAACTACGCAGTCGGCATCAGGCTGTATGGAGCCTCCTGCCTCATCCTATTTTATTTTAGACATTTTCCCATGCTTCTTCTGCATCTTGTCCCTTTGAAAAGAAAACTAATAGCTATTTGTGAAATGGCTTGGGTAAAGGAGACAGTTAAATTCAGGGGAAAAATAAAAAAGGAAGTAAAAATAGCACATCTGAGCCTGTGGCACCAGATTCAAATGATGAGAAGAGGCACAATGAAGAATGAACAAGTAAATGCATACAAAACTTCTCACAGCCTGCCCATAGGCTATCTGAAGTCTAATTATTTTCCTTTGCATTGCATCAGGCTCTATATGCATTATTTACAAAAGCATCACAGTATCCACTTCTCACTGAATAAAGTTTTTAAGTTTATGGCTGAAGAAAAGAGCATTTGATATTAAATGAACCAGTCCTGTATTTTTAAAATCTCATTTACTCCAAGATATGCATTGGACATAGGATTGCATCTTACTTCCTCGGGCTAACTTGGAAATCTCAGGGATACAGTAATAAAAAAACCAAAAGCAAACAAAATGAAAGAGATGTAGTCTTAAGCAGGAGTAGACAATAGTTCAACCAACTGATCATCTGAATCAGAAAACTGTGTTTTCTTGAGTGTATTAACACATAATGTATTTTTAAATTTTTAATAAACCAATATATAAATGAATCACCCCTGTGCAAGAATGATTTCATTGCCCAGTGTGTTCAAATCCAAATACTACTGCATCTCCAACCACAGTAAAAGCATCTGCAATTTGTCCAGTGCACTGGACTCGTTCAGAAGTGTTATTTAAACACTGGTTCTAATTAGTGCATCTATCTTTCCTGCAATTACTACAAGACAGCAGACTGCTCTCTTTTCTCCTGTGCTGCAAGGAAGCCACAGACCTAGAGATACAATGGAAAGTCAATGCAACACTTCAGCCTACCTGGCTTCTATTATTAACCATTTCTTACTTTGCCACATCACATGCAAACACTCAAACCCAAAAGCCTTTAAAAATTACCTTCTCCCTCTAAAACAGTACTGTCTAACCAGGCTTGAGGGGTTCATAAAAAAGCCAAAACTGGTAAGCCAGTAACAGCAGTCAGTAACACGCGTCTGAAAACATGTTTGGAAAGGTTTGGTAAGTTAATGTTTTTGTTTCACACGATACTGTAGAGAGATTCAGAGTCATGGCATTGATAGATTCTCCTACAAAGAGCCCCGGTTTTGTTCAGTAACATGTTAAAATGAAAAAAGGAAAAGAAAAAGCTCAGCCCCATCAAATTCATCCCTACTTTGTTGTTTAGCTGTGAGCTTGGAGAGCCCCAAAGAAGCCATAGAACCATTATTCCTTTCCATCTTGAGGAAGAATTTATTCCTTGAGATTTTTCATGTGAAAAGGAAGAAACAGCAGATCATCTTAGTCTGATCTTCTACATAAATGGACCAAAAAAAACCCCTAAAATTGAGTGAATTCGCTATCAAAGTTGGATTATCAGAATAATGAACTATTTTAAAGGAGGAAGTTAGTGTCTACAAATATCTGCAGTTCACCCAGCTACTTTACTGCACTTCAGGCTTTTTATTTTTTCTTCATGGTTTTGCACTTTCTTCTTATTCCAACTTCTTTTTAGAAGCATGTTTTTCCACACTAAATCAGTAATGTCATATGAGACCAGCTGAGATTAAAGATAATCCCCATCTTCAACCACTGCCAGTCCAAGAAGCCCACTATAGAAACATTTCCCCAGGCTGCTGTCCCAGCCCTACCAGGACATACTTCTGTGTCTTCCTTATACCTGGTTGTCCATGATAAGAATGGAAAATGAATGGATAATCAGAGATTCCCAGCTGTGGCTTGTTCCAGCTAAACACAGTGAATGGACGAGAAGACTTTTAAGAACCTGAAAACTACCTTCATTGTTAAGCTTTGATTGCACTACTTCAATAAGGAGAAAAAAAAGGAGAAAAAATCTGTTCTTTATCCCACATAATACATCTAAGGTTTGACAGCTCAATACACCAGGAAGCCAGCTCCTGTTCACTGAGCATTCCCATCAGCACAGCTCACGGGGGCTGGGATCACCGTGGGTACAAATCATGCTGCTGTATTTTGCAGCAGCTGTAGCTTCAAAGTGCACTGCAGTACCCAGCCTGCTCTCTGCAGAGACAGATGTTATTGAGCCGAGTTCTGTATCCAGGAAAAACACAGGCATACAAACCCCCACAATTTCATACCACTATAGAAATAGAGGACAAAAGCATTAGTTTTTATCGCAGCTTAAACCTGGGCTTTAGCATTCAGCTTTCAGTCAGAAGTGACTGCCAAATCGTGCGTAGTTGGTGATTCAAAGACCATAATAAAGCTCAAACTCTTCCAAGTGCATTCATGTACTGTTCATCTGGGCAAGGCTCCAGATAACATATTTCATAAGTATTGTGTCATCCTTTTCAGTGGAAGAAAGTATCTCAGACAAAAGCAAGTGAAAAAGATCCAGGGGTGATGCTGACAGCGAGATGTCCCTCAGCTGTGTCAGCTCTGCCCAGAGAACGCTGTTCACACAGGTGTTAGACCTTATACCCCTCAGGGCTCTGCCCAGCCCCAGCGGGGAGCTGCACCCATGCTCACCCCAGGCCCTGCAGCCCCAGTTCCACACACCCCGGGACCTCCAATCCCTCTCCAAGCCATGCCATGCCATAGGGGTGCCAGGCCCCAGCTCAGCCACAGCTGCCCCTGCCAGTCTGACCTCCTGAGCTCAGGAGGCCCGGTCACCACAGCACTTCTGAGCCACCACGGGGCTGTCTCTTACCTGGTCACCCTCACCTGATCCACAGACTGACCTCACAGCTTGTCCTCTGAGCTGCCTCATGACCACAAACTTTCCTGAGGATCTGGACTGCCGGCTGAGCCTGGCTACCACAGCTGGCACGCGCAGCTCCTGCCGATGTCCGGCTGGTGATGCCCTGCCTCAGGGAGCAGCCGGCCCTCGCTGCACCCCACAGGACCTTTTTCAGATAAGCAGCTTCCATCAGCAGGGATCACCTGGTATCAGCTCCACCATAAACCTGACCCTGCCTGCTCTACAAAATACTAAATTTGCCAAGTTGCAAACAGCATGACTTGGTGGCTCCTTTCCTCCACATAAGGCTTTTCACTACAGCTGAACTGATAATGTACACAAGTGACTGCAACCACACAAAAAACAGACACAGAAAAACACCTGGCAGGATAAAGGCTTTGTTAGCACAAATGAAACACCACTAGATGATAGGGCTGTGCTGCGCTGACCACCAAAGGCTCCCTTACGTGTATTCACAGCAAGTTAAACACCACTCAGCTTATCCTTACCAAGCATGATCATAACATGTCCTTGACTGTGAGGAATTCCAAGCTATCCTTCTAAACAAAAAGTCTTATCTGGCCTCTAGACTAATTTTTTTCTGACTTGAGAATTCATCAGCAGTTCCTAGTGTCTCATGGTATCACTATACTACAGCATGTATAGAGTACAGGAACACCACATACACACACAAAATACAGACTCTGTATGGCCAAAACTGCAGGCAGATTTCGTTTGCATCATATGCATGAATATACAAAATATCAAGTGTTACAGTACAAATCCATATCAATGTTATCATAAGCCTAAGCCTTAAGTAATACCCTCTAAGATGACTCAGCAGGCTTTATAAAACCGTATCTTTCAGTCAACTGAGAGCAAGCAGGGAATGGATTTACAGGACAGGTTCCCAGTAGAACTTTCTCTCTATCTATACCTATTTACTATCCATCATACAGGTGTGATATATAATATCACAGAACAGCAAAGTTATCTTACACAAAGCCATGTAAGATACTGGTTAATACCCCTGCTCTTGCAATCTACTAATGTTTTCCAGGAATTTGTTGTTCAGACAGGGAAAGATGCAGTTTCTCTTGATGATTTGGTTGCACCAGACTGCAACTACTGCACAATATTCTGTCTCCCCCACGCTTTGGCAACTTCTAGCCAAACTTCTAGCCATCTTCTACTGATGATGGAGCGATCCTTGCTGTCACTTCTCTATCTGCTATTTCAGGGTCTGGTCCCTGCACTCCAATACCCTGCAGTTAACTTTCAGTCTCCTAGATGAGATAGCTGATTCAGAAAGGTGGCAAAGACATTTTTTCCCTATAAGAATTAATACATTAGCTCACAAAGGTTTTCACCTACTACAGCTACAGTCACATTTGTCACCAATGAGCTTGCCTAGAACTAGAGCAGGAACCATTCATCAAGGAGAGGGCTCAGAAGTTAGGAACCTCCAGAAGGTCTTACCACATCGAGAAGATTTAACTAAGCTGTTAAAGCTTTCAGGAAATGTTTTGGCCTGGAATTTTTTTCAATGGAAGATGACTCACTGAAAAATGCAGCAGAATGGCATTCATCCACAACTATTTTTTTCCACGGTTTTATTAAACTCTCATAATACCATATGTGATTATTTTACTTGCTTCCTTTTTGAGGTTTTAAAATTAGAAGGGATTTGGGGATGTTTACTGGATTGAAACTTCTTTCATGCCCTGCCTTAGTGGTATTAGGCTACTTACAAACAACCTAAGCAAATTATTAGTGCTGGCAGATCACTTCATACAGGGTCCACAAGCACTTTCACTGATACAGTTTAACAGACAAAAACAAATCTTTCACATTTAGCCTGTTCTAGTCGTCTTTTTATACAAGTAATCATGCCAGAACATATTACATCTGCCACAAGAGTTCAGGATCTCTTCTCCAACAAATCAGCTCAAGTTCCCCCAGGTACAAGTTTCTCCTCATTTTGAGCAGAACTTAGTTCCATTTTCCTAGATTTATTATCTTAGTATGGAAGATGGGAAATCATCAACAGTAAACAGGTACAGGACTCGTATTAGGCAGTCTGTTCCAACTGCTAATTCCTCATAGCTTATATACTCAACAATTCTTCATGGCCTTTGCCCCTGTTCTTCTGTCAAACTCCAGAAACTTTTAACATTCGTTATAAATACTTCCCCAATATTTAAAATAATGTACTTCACTTTTTTCTAAATAAAAAAACCCACAACTAAAACAAGCTGAATCAAGTAAATCAATGACAGCCTCCTACAGCCTAAGATGCACCCAAACCAAACTGCAGGGAATATTAAGTTTCTCTAACTTGAAGACACGTCCAATTGACGTGTGTAAAGAGCGTCACTCAAGCAAACAGGACTGAAGTGCTAATCCATCAAAACAAGCTTATTAGCATTACCAATTTCAGCAATGTTAACAGCAGGGTTTGTTTTCACTGCTCAGCTAAAACTGCAAAATGAGCCGCTTTCAAGTATTTATCATGGACAATCCTCTTTTTTTTTCTTGTATATCAATTTAAGTTTTTAAATTTTGTTTTCTGCATACCTTGCAAACACTTCTAGGACAGAAACAGAGAGCGAGAAAGAAGCAGCCATAAGCCCTTGAGCTCTGAACTGAATGTTAATGCATTATATGTGATAGATTTAATACAGAACTGAGAATAAATGACTTCCAGCAGCTGCACTCTAGACCTATAAATTGCTGTGAGTACTACAAAATCCATACAGAGGAAGAACAACTGTATAATTTACAGCATCACTATCTGTCAAGAAATGCTGCAAATACAGAACTTGATTTCTTCCTTTCAACATTCCTATTAAAATTAGAAATTACTCTTACATAGATTCTGTTTAGATTAGGAATTTTATTCATCTTCCCTGGTGGCACATCAATGCAGAACACCATTTAATTCTTACCACTGCTAAACTAAATTCAAAAAGCATAAACACCAAAAGAGTTTTATAAAATAAACATGCAACAAGCTAAGGATTAGCTGGTATTTTACATAGAAATGCTTTGAGAAGATGAGAAAAGGGCAATACTCTGATGAGAGTATTTATACTACACAGCAGGCATATGCTACACAAATCCACAGCAAGCAAATCTTAGGGGCAAAGGTTTACACAGCTGGATTTTTCTCAAGCTGCATCCCTACCGACAGTACTGACAGCCACCATGTCCCATACTCTATTCCTCTTGATGCTTCCAGAGGATTTTGCATCCCCTCAGAGCACAGTGTGAGCAGCCCAAGAGTTTGACCCAATATACTATAAATATGTAACAGAGTAGCTATAAAAATGGGATAAACTGTAACCAGTATCTAAAAACTGCACAATGTCATTCATTTTATGGAAACAGTTCAAAATTTTGGGTCCCAAATTCACGTGTTCACTCAAGAGCTATAAATGGTTGCTAATTTGTGGATACCAAACAAGGGATTGTTAAGGGATGAACCAGATCTGAACTTTTCACTAACAAAGACGTACCTTCCATCAGCCTGCGGATGCAAATCAGCAAAGGGGAAAACTTCTGACTTTTTCCAGACAACAGACACTGTAACAGTTGTTTTTATTAAAAGAAACAAATACCACAATCTCTATGAACATCCTTATTAACACAAGTAATTTCAAAATCCATGGAGCCACAAGGATTTTGTTTTGCTGAAGGCATTACAAACAGCTCCAGGACTGAGATCAGTATGGGACTGCACTGCCTAGTACATTTATTACCTTAAGAGACTACTGTCTGTTAACAGTGGTTTAAAACTCCAATTTAACTTACACTTCAGCTTCAAACTTTTATAGTTGAAAAGACCCAACTTTTACAGTTTAATTGATTCAATGATTTCCTGGTCTCCCCACAGTGCATTTTTTATATAGCAGTAAAGTTGCTAAATGCTGTTTTCTTGATCTCTAAATAAGTAAGAAATAAGGTGTTCAAGTCCCATGAAAAAATCCAGCTGATATAAACTGGTCTGAAATAAGACATTTCATTACAATTTTTGTTGCAGAAAGTCAGGAAAGTTTCAATACGTAATTTCCATTTTCCTAAACTGAATGCCCTATCAGAGGTTCAGTCACATGACAGCCCTTCAAACTGGTCAGAACTCAGCCTCACCCCTCTATTGACGCCGTTGGGGGCTGCCCAAGGCTGCACAGTGCCCAGCTGCAGACGTCCCAGGTGGCTGCAGCACACAGAGTAAGCTGGCTCCTTCCCAAGGAGCGAGCTCCCAACAGTGCTGGCAGAAAAGC
>QWTY01024733.1:0-43500 GCA_008033365.1 Pseudorectes ferrugineus | reverse complement strand
AAAAAAAGAAAACACCTCCATAATGTGGGCTTAGAATTAGCAGGTTAATTTTCTTTTGCATGGATTCTTTTTTCCCAAAAAATATTTTAGGGATGTTGATGTTTTTACTAAGCTTTTCATTTAGAATGACTCATAGCTGTGGCTTCCTATAACAGAAGGGATTCCTATTTGGACTCCCTACAAGCCACCTCCTTTCCATTTACATATAAATCAGATGCAGGAAGAGATTAGCCGCTTCATTCCAGTAAGTGGGAACAATCCAGGTCCTCTGACATTCACATTTAGCAGGTTTGTAAAGAACTATGATCTGTATAAAAGACTTGGAGAGGGGAAAAGCAGTTTGTTTACCCTTTCCAGAAAAAAAACCCAAAACTGTTGCTTGAGCCAGGGGTTATGACAGAAAAACCTAGTGGAAATCCCAGAAATAAAAGCAACCTGTATTGACTTGAAATGCAACTGTGCTCGAGGTAATGGGTGTTTCTGATTTTTCTTCTTTGGATATAAGGAAAAAAATGAAGTCAATCTGCCAGGCTTTAATAGGAATGAGCAGCCCTATTAAAGGACTGATTAAAACCTAATAAAAAGCCACTGAACTCCACGGACCAGGGTCATGCTGTTAACAATCTGGACTAGAAGGTAAACAGAACATTAGTTCAGCATGGAGTAGATTGGAGTCCTGTGAGAACGCGAAAATAACCTATAGGGACCAAGAGAGAAGAAGGAATGGGAAATAAGATTGATTTTGGAGTAACATGAACTATTATGCACAGATTAAAATATTAGAGATGTTTGAAAAGCAGCCGTGGCGAGCTCCCTCAGACTGGCTGGAATGAATTTGGCTCAAGGGCAGAAAAATCGCGTAATTCTTTACAAGTCCAGGCTTGGCAGGGGCAGCTGCCCCAGAGAAGGGCAACCAGGAGTCAGTGGGAGCTCTGGGTGATCAGATCATGGGGATTAATGGGATCCTGCCCAGAGCAGAGGGGGCCGTGTGGCTGCGCAGCCGGACCCCGGCCCCGGGGCCAGGAGGAGCGAGCCTGACACACAGCCGGGAGAAGGGAAAAAAACCCCCTTATCCCACTGCTTCCTGCTCCTGCTAATCTTAGCCTGGAGCCGAGCTGACAGAAGTGAGCTTCCACACAAGATAAATGCACAGTGCTTCAACTGTATGGATATAAGATCTCTCTACATAAATCATATAAACTGCATAAACACACACAGAATGTTATATAAATATCTCATTAAACGTATATGCTATTACACACACCATGATCACTTTTTTCTCCCTATTTCAACTCCCCAGGGACTGACTGTGTGCTCTCTTCCGCGTTGCTCATCTGGAGCCAGCAGTTACACCAGTGCAAAGCTGGTACAAATTTGCATTAGAACGAAGCTATTATAAACTGCTCCCACTGAAATATGCATTTATATCTGACTGCATAGTTTTGCTGCAAGTTTTGCTCAGAAAACTAGGGAAGCAAAAAGCTCTTCCAAAACAATTTCACTTGAATATCCTCCAAGTTATACACTCCAGCACTATAAACAAGGTTCTCTTATGAAAGTGTATTTAAGTGTCTTTCCAGGAGGTCAACATTTAATATAGGTGAATTTGCAATTCAAACTTTACTTTACAGATTTTTGTCAGTATAAACATTTAGGAGGCAGATATTAAGATAATTTGATCTGTTTAGGAGCTGAACCTGAAAGAATGTTATTCTTAATCTGCAAACTTGACTTACATGCTCTTAGCCACCAAGACATCTGCCACAGAGTTTTCCAAATACACTGGTGGAACCAAAATTTGCCAGAGACTTTGCCTATATAACGGCTGCTTTTTCTTAGATCATTTTCTTAGAAGGTGGGAGGAAAGATGAAGGGACACATAATCTAGCTGGTGTTTATAGATGTCAGTCTGGTTCCACACAGTGCTTTAGACTTCTTGTACGGCTCCCAAATGCCACCTCTGTGCTTGCATTTCCCTTCTTTGAAATTACGGTGCTACTACTCCCCGCTTACCAGGTAAGCTGCCCTAGTGAAGAGCATTTTTTCCCATGCAGCAATAGTACTTCGCATGCAGGGGCTTCAGGAGCAGAGCAGAAGCAATGGAGACGCTCCAAAGGAGAGGGAAGGGGGGAGGAAGTAAGCACAGGGGAGGGAAAAAGGCAAAAGAATCACAGGACAGATGAGTAAAAAAGCTGCTGAGCTGCTGCTGGTAAAAAGAGGGTTGACAATTTCAAAAATCCCACTTCACTTTTTAAAAAATATTCTTTCTTTAAAAAACGAAGTTGAACAGCATTTTTATGAAATGCATAATCATTCAATCTTAGTCCTTACAATACATTTTCTCTTTACTTTGCTAAAGCAAAGCCACAAATCAAATCACTCTGGATGATGTTACTATCTAATAATACAGTAGTTCTCCAGATTTAGTTATCTCTGGTTTTGGCCCTGTTAAATAATACAAAGAGTGATTTAGATTTTTGGCATTGTTTGGTATGGTCACAAGTGCTCATACCAACAGTGCTCCAGAATAGATTACAAAAAATCTTACAGCTGCAGTTTAAAGGTATTTATATGCAAATCATTCATTTGCAGAAGGCAGATGTCAAAAGAAGAGGGAACTGAAGGTTCAGGCATGAATTATTTCTCTATTCTGCCTGTTGTTTTCAGGGCATTTCAAATAAAAAATAATTTATTAGGTTATTAATAATTAAAATGTTGATAATCAATGGCAAACAATTGAAAAAAAATAGAAGACTAAATAAACTAATGACAAAAATCCACCAAGTTATCAAAGTATGATATATTACCCTACTGGTAAAAACCCAGATAAAGCTTTTGTTTAGTTTTCTGCCACAAATCAGGAAAATAGAAAACTGGATAAAGTTCAGCTGTGGACAAGGATTTTTTTTTTTTCAAATTATACCCATAGCATTTAAAGAATAAATAACAAAAAACAAAGCACATCTTTTTAGGTGAACCATGGACATCCAATCTGCATATTTTTTGCTTTTGTAATATGAAAAGGAAATGGTAACAAATATCCAAGCTAATACCTTTCCTGTAGAAAAACTATGCCTCTTCAGGAACTATGTAATAGGATACAATATATCATCATTCATCATCTAAGGCATTCAATACAACTTCACCCATATCACAAGGTCATTTCTTCCAACGGTCATTTAAAAAAACCAGAACCTTGTATTAAAAATAAAAAATTATGCTGGCTTCAGAAAAAAAGTGTCTTATTGGAAGAGTCCTGAGGTCGTGGTATCTTGAGGATGCTCAGATTCCTGCATTTCTCACTGCTGTCCCACATGAATGTAAGTATTTCACAGAGATTTTCAGAGAGTTGTATTTACAATTTCTTCTTCCTCTTCATCAAGGTCAAAGAGATTTAAAGGTGCTCAGGAACTCACAAAAGAGGGATCCTTATTTATAATCTTCTCAGTGCCAGAGCAAGTGTCAGCTGGTCTTTGATCCTGTAAACAGAAAGATGTCCCCATGCACTCATTAATAAGGGCTGGGAACTGCCATTTTTCCTGGCCCTGTGCCCTTCTGAGTCAGAAAGAGCCCCAGGCTCAGCACCTACCACTGTGGTCCCTGGAGACACAAGCTCAAAAGATAACAGATAGTCCAGACTGACATTACAAAACAACACTGAATTTCAGAGTTAAGTCTTTATTATTTATTATGCATAATTTTAAAGTTACAGACTTTTTCCCCCAACACATCCTGAGGTTCTACCCAGGTTTTAAGAGGTACCCTGGTTTTTCAAGATAAACTGTTGACTGTGGGTGATGCACAGGATATATGCAATGGATGCAGGACCAGATGGTCTGCTCTCTTTGCCTACGTGGGGGCAGAGGGAAGTAAACACTGCACTTGTAGAGACAAGTCCTAAAAATTAAAGCTCGCAGTCCCCAGAGGAGAAAAGTAGGATGCAATTCTCATTTGGGTGGGACAGCACATTTTGAAAGTGATTGCATCAGGAACAGGAGAGCATTTGTGTGCAGAAAAAATGTCTTACCCTCCTCAAGAACAAAAGGAGGAAATAGCATCGCTCCTTCCTTTGGAGGTATTTTGTCAGCATCAGATGGAATATTGTACAAGTGCATGAATATACTCACAGGCACACATGCATAAACACATACAGGCATTTCAGATTGAAGTTGCTCCATAATCTGGACTAATCACAATATCACACTACCTCCTGCTCCACTCCAGTGAGGAAGATGGAACACGAGGGAAGGAGGACAAGGAAGAACAAAATAATAGGGATTGCAACAAATAAATTTTCTCCAAAAATGACATCCTTTTGATACTTTATTTCTCCTTCAGCATGAATTTCCCTTGTCTCACTAACTTAGGAGAAGCATGAACCTTTCAGCACCCTCTGTTCTGGAATAAGCATACAAGTGTTTCCTTTTTCACTTGCCTTAGCAGTGCCCTTTCCTGGCAGTCCAGAGGCTTATTATATTTCTTATATCTGAAAAATGTTTAATGCCTTTTGACATCTTTGCCAAAAACAATCTCAACTGATTAGTCATCTCATGTTTTTGTGTCATGGCCATTGTTCAAATCTTTTCCTAATTTGCTAAATGGGCCAAAATGGACACACATATTCATCCCACTGACAGCAATGATGAATTCAGAAGACTGCACACTGCAGATGTCACACTGAATCATTCATATCAACCAAAAACACAGGTGGTGGCATTGCCCAGAAAACACATTACTCATTTAGAGCTAACTTAGACTCTGATACCCACTTCCCAAGCGGTTTAAATATTCACACCTAATCAGAGGTTTCCCAAGCTGTTTACACGTTCACTCCTAATGAGGGGACAGAAGCCAAGTTCCCCTACAGCTCACACATTACACGTTGGAGTCCTCTTGCCTGCATTTTCTTTGGGTTCATGCTTGCTTCATCTGGACTATCAGTAGTCTTTCTGCAATAGGAAGGATGGAGTGTGACCCCATACCAGTCTAGGGAAAAGACTGGGAAATGGGAGGGGGCTGTCACTTCCTCAGGATGTGGAGGAAACTGAATCAGATCTTCCACTTCCCAGGCAAGTGCTTTCCCCCAGGTCTCCAGAACAACATGGCCACTGCCTTTCCCTCTTCCCTTGTAGACCTGGGAGTGCTCAAACCACTTCTAGGAAATCACAATAAAAGCCCTGAACTGATTCATTTAACCACATTGCCCCATCATCTGTGGCAATGCCCCTAAAGGTATCCAAATAACTTTTGGGTCTAAGATAAGCGTTGGAGTACCTACACAGTCCAGGCAGGCTTTAAATTAATTGTCTAGGGAAGTCTAGTTCCTTAAGCTGGGCTTATAAAGAAACATTGGTGCCTGAATTGTGAGTCTGCCATTAATTTTTCTGACTTCATCCATGTGCTGTGCAAAAGTATGAGCCTGAGCATATACTGAAATCCAGAAATGTCTTTCAGGTAACACTTGGGGAATGCTAGAAGAGAAGGTTGGAAACCATGAGCAAAATGCATCTGCAATACAAATCTTAACATATGACCTCTTTCTTCATGGATCACAGCTAGGGTGAGAGCCTCGGTGTGCTCCAGCCTTGCTGTGGGGGTCAGTGAAGAGGCAGTGTCTCCATCATTAATGCTAATAGCTGGTTCACTTTCACAGAAAGCTAAAAGTAGCCACAAAGTCAACCATCTCGTGATAATTTTTTAGAATTTCTGTAATTTAGCACTTGCCTCAGAGTAAATGCTAATACAGCTTTCTGTGCTTAAATACCTTCCTAATTTCTCAAGGCACATTATAATAGTTTCTCTAACAAAACACTTGTATCAAGAAGTCACACAGGTACACCAGTTTCTAGATAGGGTAATGTAATTGCACTGATACCAAATCCGAGGTAAAGAAGTTAAGACTAAGGAGCCTCGGTTATTGACACTAACATTCCTTTCTTACCTCCTTGCAAATTTGAACCTGAGATTAAAAGCCAAGATTGGATGGAGGTTCAGAATGTCCTGGCTCTCCTTAATCTGGGTGCTCTTTACATTCTGAATTAGCAAATATTTCCATGTGGGATCTTCACTTTCCTTTTTCAAAATAAAAATTAACTCCCTAAAACGAAATACAGACTATACTCTTTTTCTTCTCTGTATTATATGAAATTATGGAAGGCAAATGTTTTCTTGATGGCAAAGTTGTTGGGTTTGTTTGGTTTTGTTGGGTTTTTTTTTAATTGAAGCTCAATAGAGCTGCTGAAGAGGTAGTGAATAGGGTGAAGTGAATGGGACAACAAGAAGGATAAAAATCTGGAAGCCAGTCTGGCTTCCATTAGCAGTTTCAACTGAAAAAAATATTTTCAGGTATTTTTCAATTTCATTAGACCACATTTTATCTTGGAAGTTATTCTTCAGATCATTTCAGTCCATTCCTAATCAGAATAAAATAGTTAATGGGTAATTTTTCAATTGTTCTTTAAAAAGATCTGGAAATCTAACAGCTAATAGATTTAGAATTCTGTTAAAAATTAAATAGTTTCTTTTTTGATTGTTTAACAAATACTGTACTAGTATTTTCTCATTTTTAATGACTCAGTGGTTGCAGAACATTATATTTCATAATAATAAGAAAATTCAGTGTAGAGAAGACTGACTCATGGTGTTTTATCCTCTTCTACAAGGTTATAAAACAAGCCTTAATATCTTAGACATGGAGACTTTTCCAAGAGAATGTGCTAAAAGCAAAGGATTTTGCCTGTGTACCTCTGAAGTCACAAGTTTTTGAATTCACTCAGAGAAGGACTGGAAAAAGAATGAGAACATTTAAACATAATTCTGTGAAGACTATATATTTACAGGTCATTTAATTTCTATCAAATCTGTTCTTTCTTATATCCTTGCCATGTACAGTTCTGTTAAGGCCAACCACCATTAGAAAACTAGTTAATAGGTGATAACTATGTACTTCATGCTGAATTTTTAACGTCTAAACTAGAATGCACTGCTCCCAAAGAGAAATAAAAATGTCTACATCCTAAGGGCATTTTAATATTTGCATTTGGAAAATATTCCTCTCTTCACAGCTGTTACCCAGCCAGAAAAACAACGCACAAGCACAGCCAGCAACTTGGAGTGGAAAGGAGCTATTTATTTCCTTGCTATGGTCCAAGGTGTTTTCAGGATTGCGGAATACAGTTTCCTGTTTTTTCGACTGTTCTTAAAAGTGGACCATTGTGGAAGCAGCTTATTCTAAAAGTTGCACTAACTTCAGAGTGATCTTGTTGATTTCCCTAAATTAGGCCTGGTTTATGTCACCGTGGCCCAGTTTCTTTTATATTTTATGAAACAACACAAAGTAACTCAACGCACGTTGAAGTATGGATGCAGCCATACTGGTGATGGGCAATACTGGGAACAACTTCAGGTCTCTGAAGTGATAAGTGCAACTGCAGGTGGCATTTTGAGACAGAAGTGGGTGTCCAAACACGTCTTCATCTTTTTCATTGCTCTGTGTCATGCCAAGAAAGCAGCATTTCTTGACAGGTGCCTTACTGCAGCACAACTTTCAGCAGTCTATTGGCAAGCTCTTGGAAACCAAGCAATTTACGATATATAAGGGTTTCATTGATACCCCTTTAATTTATTGATAGTATTTTTGGCGCTTATATGAAGCAGCTTTCTCAATATATCTCTCAGTAAATGTAAGGATTTCTGAAAACTTACAATGCACAGGTCCCTTTGAAATGAACTCGAGAAAAACTTGAATGTGTTGCCTTATTGCAGCGTTTTAAGCATTTTTTTTTCTGCAGGCAAGTACACAGATGGAAAGAATCCTAAATTATTAAGTGATGTTTATCCTCATAGTCAATATTCCAATCTCTTCAAATGTAACACAGAGTTATTAGATCCCTTTCCACATTGTTTACATGAGCATTTTGTTTCTCTATATTATAGAAGTGCCCTGGGCTGAGGTTTCTGCTGGTGGAGAAAAATAAAATTTGGTTTCTGTACTAAAACAGCCCACACATTTACAGGACTATAGACTTCAGATTTTTTTCAGGTACTATGCAATTCAGGACTGCGTATAGCTCCAGATGGGAGCTGGTAAGCCACTTCTTGATATTTTTCCACCTGGTTGCTTTATTTGTGGTATCACATAGCTGCTGTCACACTTGCAGGATGACATTCTTGCAGGCTCAGCACTACAGCTGGACTATAGCCCATCTTTCTTTGTGTAACTTGTACCTGGAATTAGATTTTGAATTCTTATGACTTCAGTACTGCCCAAAATTCACATAACTTCAATTGTAGCATGTCTAATCATTAATAATGACAGTTGCAGTAAACAAAATCTATGTACTGTTCAGTGGATTAAATTACATGAATTATCTTGAATAATGGTCAGGTTTAAATCTCACTAGACCCAGGGGAATATCTGCTCTGTAAGACTTACTGGTGAATTAGTTTGATTCCTGTGTTTGAGACAGTCTCTCATGTCTTTATCTAGAAATCATTCACAGAAATGTGTTCATTCACTAGGTCAACATTTATTTGGAATGTAAGTATTTTAAGACCAAACAGGGACTGCTAATAGGATGTAGTATTTTTGAAAATACAATCCAATGAAAGGTGCTCTTGAAAGATCTTGGCTTGCCTCTTCTGCTCTTCAGGATGTGTGAATTCATGCATAATTCAAGTTTTACCTTTCCTGAAGGATCTTTTAACATTTAAGGAATCAGTAAAATTACCAGATTGTGAAAAACTGCAGAGCAAAAACTCACCAAATGACAGTGTTTTCAACTATTTTTCATACCGTGTTGCTTCATTCTGTTAATTCTCAGTATCCTGTGGACATCTGAAGACAGTGCTGTCCCTGCAGAGATTTGCTTGTCCTGCTTTCTCTGCTAACTTGTGCAAGCTTAGCATCCACAACCCTGAGGAACAAAGGCTGTCTTTCTATTGACAGATCCAGAATCAGAGTGCAGAATGGGACTCTAAAAAGGGTGATCAAAACACGACGTTCAGAATTTCTCTTGTTAACTACTTTTCTTAAGAAAAATACATAAAGTTTACATGCATAAACATAGAAATATATTGGTAGAAAAAGAGTTTACTGTACCAATGTCTGTATTTAAGAAAAGTGCACAGTGCTGAAGAGTTCAGTGTATAGAACAAAAAAAACTTGGCAAATTCACCATTAAAATGAATTAATGAGGAAATTACTGATTGAACAGCTGCTCTGCTTTAGCTGCTATCAGACTGGAAACAATTCTACAGTTACTTATATAAACTGGAATTATGTTCTTGTCTGCTTTCAAGCATGGATATTCTAATAACACAAACTGATGAAGAACTCTGTCTAATCAGTGATGCCACAGAAGATTTTACAGTAACTATTGTGGAAAATATATTTCCATATGTGTCCTAATAATCATCATTAATACCCAACACAGATTTCAATTTCTTTAATAATACTGTTTATTATTATTATTACTGTTGTTGTTATCAGTGTAATTATGTTCTGAAAATACCATCCTAATGGTTTCTCATCCCACTTCCAGTAAAAATGGGTTTCTACTGCTGGATTGATTCTTAAAATGAGAAAAAAATTATGTTACTAAGGAAAAAGTAAAAAACAAAAAAAACCACGGTGTCATGAATAATACTAATACCATAACACATTTTTATAAGAAAATTACTCTTTTATTTTTCTTCTTATTTTATCAATCTGTAGTTTTATAATAATAGTCTACACATCACATATTCTGAGGAAATGATAGAACTTCCTGTTCTCTCACATCTGGAACATTAGTAAGCTTGATCTCCAAAAAAATAGAGGCTAAATAATTTACCACGCTGTTTATTTCAAAGACCTCCTTCCAGAATTAAAGGAAATCTATTTGCATGTTTCTAAAGGCATTGTTCCTTCAGTCTGTGATGTTCATCAGTCAAGTTTGCTGCTTTTGTTTTTGTAATCTAAATAAATATAGTTCAATGGTTTGGAGCTCCATGGTTATCCCAGTGGATTCCTCTATATCTATTGTGTAAGGCAAAACTAGGGGAAGCAAACGATGACTCATTTTATGAACACAAGATGATAGAAAACACAAGATGATAGTGGAAACCTCTACATTCTGCTACAATCTGCCACTTTTTAACACTTTTGTAAAGCCTAATGATCCAATAGCTTCTGAATCTCTCACAGATAAGTTTGTATTTTCCATTTTCACTGATAATTTCTACAATTTTCTTTAACTCATTTATTTATTAGGTAGCGCTAGAAATTTGATAAAACACCTCTCATTTACTTGTGGTTGGTTTTTGCACACAGGCATCTACCAAAAAATAATCCCTGGGTGTAAATTGACACCTAGTTTTTAATAATTTGTTCACAAAATCACAGCCTCAATAAGAAACAAATATTGATGTAAGGGAGAAACAACCACCAAGAAACACCAGCTGAAAAGTGAAAGCCAATGGAAATGCAACACGATATGCTGACAGAAGGTGTTATAATTCAAATGGGTTACAATTTTTTTCTGATATACTCTTTTAAAAATATTTCTAAGATTGGAAGAGTTCTGCAAAGCAACTGCAGCTTAACTAAAGTGAGCTGTACCAATTTCTGTGTGGTCTTTACTTGTTAATGGTTTTCACATTAAAGCAAACATTTAAGAAGGTTTGTACCTTGAGCAGGTCTTTACAGGAACGAGATTTATCAATTGGTGGAAAATCATATAAAATGCGTTTAAAAATGTAAACACATAATTTTTAAATTTCCTGTTATTTCTCATGAATCAGGATGTTCCTGCATATCCTAATAAAATAGTGTTAAAATTCCTTTATACTTGCTGTAAGCAAAATATAGAAAAAAACCCCGTAATTTGGTTGATGCAACCTGGATTGCGACCCAACCCCCCAGCTGCTCTTCTATTGAAATCAAGGTGTCTCTGGGCAGGATCACACCGTGTAGACTGCAGGACTGAGCCTAAGGCTATGCAGACAAAACCATGAAAGGCCATAAGTGAAACCATAAGTGAAACCAGCTATCCAACAGCTGGGTTTTATTCTGAGTCTGTCCCTTACACTTTCTACAGTAAGGAGAGATAAATTGGCTCCTAAAGGTATCACAGCCTAACTATAAAACACACATCTAAAATAACTAGCCAAATCTCCTTCTGAAGAGCCTCTCTTTCTGCTAACCATAGAAGAACTAATGTAGGCTGTCTAAATTATAGAATTTCCTCTTTTACAATAGGCAAATTGGGAAGACATAAATATTTAATTATTATGTTTTACTATTGAATTGGAGATGGTCACAATTTTACCCAATCTTTTTTTTTGCAGTGGCTGTGTATATTTAAATATGTAGCTGCTGCCACCAAGAGAATCTCAGAGTTTCACAATACCACTGAAAACGAAATTCTTTAGGGATTTCCAGATGATATCTGGAGTTCATTGCCATCTTGAAAATCATGTTTGGAAGACAATACTCACAGACCCCTTGGGAACTCCTTCTTACAATGTTGCCTATTGCAATATTTGTAGTTCATGGGAACTTTTTATTTACAATTAACATATGAAATGTCATAGCATTGAGCCCCTTTGATCATCATGGATTGAAAGTCACCATCAGAGTAGACACTATGTTTCAGCTTATAGAGGAAAGGTTTGGAAGACAAAGGGCAAAGTTTGAATTGTCCTTAAAGCTGTGTAGAACGCCAGTGTACAGTGAATGAGAAGGGTGGAACCATTTCCTTTAGTAAATTCACGATTTAGCCACTGAACTTTGGACACTGAGAAGCTACGAGACTTAAGAGCACAAAAGTGGCAGCAGAAACAGTTAAGATGGGAAGTGATTAAGTCATGAACAATGAGAGGTTGGAAAATACTGCAACAGGCCATTGGGAAATAATGATTACAGTGTCAGCACTGAACTGCCAAATGTGTTTTCTACTGACTGAAGTGGGACCCAGGATTTCTTCGTTGCAATGCAAGACATCGATAAAAATGCAGTATTTGTGTCAATCATTGAATAAAATCTAGATAAAGTGGCTTTGCCACCCACCTTCTTGGTGGAGACATTTGTGCTATAGGTGGTCATGGAAAGCAGCACATCGGTGCTGGATCAATAGGTGGCCCATGTTCCTCAAAGTAATTTTCCTCATGCATAGTGAAGTGTTGTCCAAATGGTGAAAACAAAACAGGATAGTATGCCTTAGCAACATGTTTCAAGATGAAGAAACGTACTGAAAGTTCACTGTTAAATCGACACAATATTTTTAGAAAAAGGGGAATCACTCCAGGGAACCTTTCTCAAGACTGAAGCTTGTGCAATCTAAAACTTGGAAAGAGGTTTTGACTGAGCAATCTGCTGACCTTTCTGAGACATGCTCTTGGTAAATTCTTGTGTACCAAAGGTACTGGAGCTGATTTACTGTGAAGCAAGGCAATGTCTGCCCAAGAGACACCCAAATTTCATGAAGAATGTGAATCTGCTATTTTTACAGGACCCTAACAAAGTTACACAGGCATCGCATGTTGTACAACACTGAGGCTCTTTCCTATCAAACTATTAAAAATATTCCATAGATACAAATTAGCATTACAGATGCTATAATGTTACCAATGTTCAGTCAGTGAACATGTTCTAGGCAAAACATTAAATTAAACATATGCTTATAGGGAATGTTGGGTCTGGAGGGGTATCCATGTCATAGTTCTCCAGCTGCTCCAAAAGTGATTTCATGGAGACAGACACACTCTACAAAAAAGGCACTGGATAAAGCTTTCTCTTTTCTCCTGTAAATGGAATTTATCTTTCATTTTCTCACTAGAAAATTTTTAAGCCACTGTTCACACTCTAGGATTCACCAGTTCAGTATTTTACTTTAATATTGTCATCTCAATAAAAATATTCTCAGATGTGACTATATGCATTCTTAGAGAATATCATATATACCACCATTTGAAAATGCTTTCCTATTATTCAGGTGTCTCTAAATAAAAACTTTTCCTGGTAAAAGCAGGTTGTTTAGAATAGATAGCACCACTTAAGCACAGTCATGGCTCTTACAGTAAATCCAGATAGTTCCATCACAGGACATTTCACAAAGCCATGCACTTTTTCTTACAAATTTTAACACAAGTATATTACATTAAATTAACAGGGAATAGTCCCTGGCTTCACTTCAATGAAAGAACTGTAATTCAAACCATCCCTCTTGTTGCTCCCTATACAGGATGGAAACATCTTCACTGTCTGCATCAGCACTGTCTCCCACATCAGTCCTGTCACGTCCAGCTCACAAGGGTTATGTCTCACCCATGGAAGCTTCTAAGCTGCAGGATCCACACACCCAGTCCCCACTCAGGAGGACTGTGGCTGCCTTGTCCCTCCCATCACAGTGCTGCTCCCACAGGAAGGCATCTAAGCTGGCTAGATGGGGGTTGCAGGACATTCCTGGGAGATCCAAGATATAAAACACATAAACAGACAGTATAGCCCCTATTCTATTTTCAGTTACCCAGACATTAAACAACACTCAGACTTCTATTGTGTAGGGATTGTATCTTGATGGGTAGAAGATCAAAGAAATGTGTCAAAACATACAGGAATTCTTCTCCTGACATGTTCACATTTTTCGGAGTGTTAATTAGATAAGTTCAGGTGCCTTTCACTGATTGTTTACCCTTGAGGTTTTCATTGGCTTAATATTCCATAAACCCAACTACACAAGCTATTCATTCACAGATTTTTTTAAATGGGTGTGCTTCGTTTCAAGGTACAGATGTTAGTATAATAAAATACTAACAGATCTCTCAGTATGAATAAACAGGAATCAGTGTTTATTCACAATACAGAGAATTGCATAGGGTGTTCTCCTCATTAAAATGGTAAACTAAGACAAATTTAATTACAGCTTGAAAGCCAAAGGGAAGTATGTTACTATCTCATCCTGCAGGACACAAGGTAATTTAAAAAAACAGTGGCATGCCACTGTTGATAAGGTAAACAGAAATACAAAATCAGACTAGGCACTAGTATTTGGCATGCCTCATACCTATAGAAATCCATTTCCATTTCCAGTGATGATTTGCTGGCTCAGCTACTTAAGTAAAAAAAAAAAAAAAAAGATAGGTCACTTTTTAAAAGCTGTCCTAAAGCACAGTTCATGTATCTCCGCTTTATAATACCGGAAAACAAACTGAAACACATATAGTGTACTTTTTTACTGTGAGACAATTTATACAGGTTCTCAATTGATGTTCTGCAATGAAACAGAGGGAAAGCCCTTGTAAAGACAATTCCGTTTTCTTCCTTCTAACAAGGAATTAGGAACAATAAACTTTCTCTGTTTCCTTGCATGGTGACAAAAGGCTGAAAAACATGATACTGAGAAACTGGCCAAGAGGAAATCTTGGCACCCAGGTGTAAAAGTCATAGTACTGACAAGCCTGCTGATACTGTGAAAGGCAGCATTTTGAACACATATTTGGCTTAGTTCATTTTTTAATCATCATTTTTTCTGAAGATGTTTCAAATAGGAGCTGAGCATAGTTTGTCTCCCTTGTTTTTTAGCAGGAAGGTAAATTCCCAGTCTAAGCAAATCTTCCTGCTAAATTTTTAAACAAAAAGTACAGTAAGCTGCGTCTGTAAGTGAAAATAATGCACTATATTATTAAAATACTTCTGGCATCTAGCTTCTCCAATCCATTTGTTCTCACCCAAAAATATTATTCTCTGGTTTAGCTGAGCTGGTACATATCCAGCTAAAATAGCCACAATTTGCAAAGTAGATATCCTTGCGGTCAGTATATATTAATAGCTCAGAGACAAGAACAGTCTGCAGTGCTGCCTACCTTTGCATAATGCCACTGTGGTTAGCAGAACCACTCTAAAAATAAGCTGTGGGTTCTGTGTTCTCAGCTTTTTCAGCCTCAGGAGGCTGAAAATTAAAGCCTGAAAATCACAGGGAAGTATACTATCCAGCCAACAGAGGGGAAGAAGCAGGATATTGTGGTTTTTACCGGCACACAAGACAAATAATCTTGCTGTTACCACCTCGCTGAAAATTTTAAAAAGACCTAGTTTTATCAAAAGTATATAAGATGATGATTTCTCACCCAAAATGGCTCAGCCAAATAAAAGGAAGTGGAGTTAACAAGAAACCAATAACCATGAAGCCTGTGAATATAGCAATCTATCAAACCCCACATAAAACAAACCTTAGGTGTGAACGGTGTCACACAACCACATGAAAAAAATAACAAACATTTTTACATTCCACAAAATGACACTTTAACCCCACCACTAAAAAAAAGAGCTCCCTTAAATGAGTGCAGAGGAACCAGAAACCACAACAGCCACTCCTGAGTCCGCCACTCTGTCCTCCTGGCAGTGGCTGAACCTTTCTGTTAAGTCCTTGGAGTTAACCCTAATTAATAACTGTGGTGCAGGTCAGCACTTGGCCAGCTCCCATCAAACAATATTTACATCTCTCTTATCTGGTCATAAATTGTTAAATTTGATCTATTGGCATACCCTGAACAATACCTGCCTGTCACAAAAGTGTGCAGTGCATTGCTAGAGTCATAAAAGGGCTTCTATTATGGTTGCAAAGTTGAGCTGATAGATGGAGTCAGTAGACAGAGAGACCGCCTTTCCTGAATGAATGGGCTGAGTTCTCAATCTTGAATTCTGATCTGTGAATGGAATTGAAATGCTTAACCAACCACCCAGACAGACATTAGCATAGTTGTTATCTAACCTGAGCTCTACCTTCCAGAGCTCCTTAAAAACCACCAGTATCCCTTAGCAGTGAGAATGGTTACTAGCAAGGGAACTGAACTTTGATAGATCGCTAATTCCAAAGTCCATCTACTAGACTATTAACCTGGGTGGGCGCACTTAGGCACATTTTGATGCAAAAAATGCTTAATGCTTTTTTCCTTTCTCCTACTGCCCAAAACCAGAACTCAGGGATAGATGTTTCTCTTGTAACTCCAGACTTCACAGCTGCCCTGTGCCCAGTAACCACCTGGGCTCGAGTTTCTGCTTTAGTTACCATACACGTCTCCCTGGCTCTTCTCCATTCAGATTGTAGAGAGGTGCTGTGCAGGAACAGGTATTCAGTGACTGTAATTGATGTGCTGGCAGAACTGACACCCTGCTTTGAAAGTCATTGCGAATATAAGGAACTTTAAACAATTATTTTAACAGCTTATTTTTACTACCAAACTCTTTGGCCATTAACAGAGGTACAAATATTGTTTCAGTAGTTAACCTCAATTACTGCATTACACAACTAATAAACCACAAACAACTTCTTTCACAAAAAGCCTTTACCATATGGATCTCTACTTCGGTATCTTTCAAATCCTTCTCACAGAGAAATCAGATCAAATAAGTCTGTCTCACATAGCAAAGAATAGGGGTAGATGTTCTTAGCCTTTCAACCTCTCCATTCCTCAGGTTTTCAAAAGACTGAGCCACCCTGATTTCCACCTGCAAAAGTTCAGCCCCAGAATGTAAACAATTTCTTTGTGCTGAATCTCTCTCTTTTCTTTCCCTGAACTTGAGTTGACATGAAGTATTTGCCTTAGCTATGCACAGACTCCAAAGGCCAAGCCCCCTTCTCTCTGCCAAGCATGCTGAGATAAAAACACAGATAAAATTCATAGCTCCTGTAACTTCTGTACCTGGGAAACATAAAACTTGGGCAGCATTCAACTTCTTTTGGACATTGTGTGTAAAAGCCACTAGACACAGAGTACACAAGCGGCAAAACTCCTCTCCATCGAGATTGTATTCTATAAATTCCTGCTGTGGAGATTATTAGTGGAGATTTGTATAATGTTCAAAGGGAAAAAACAATGCTGCTTTGAAGGCTTTTTGCCTTCCCTGACTTTCATTCTTACCCATTCTCTACCACTCCAGCTTGAGTTGTGCTGTTTACTTTCTTTTGTTACACAGTCAGCTTTCTCACAGCCATCAGGACTTGGATGCCCAGAGCTCACATGCTGCCAGGGCTGATAAGAGAGAGTGAGTTTATCGGTGGGAAGAATGGCATAGCCAGCACTGTAGTCTTCTGATTCTTTATTTGTTAGTCATAGTTTGCAGATGTTACAGGGACAATAACTTTGCAACATCTTCAAACATTGCACACAGAGAAGGCATGTGGCACCTCTCTGCAAACCAGGAATGTTTGGGCACTGTTACCCACTGCCTGACTGGCTTGTACAGAGCACTTACTAAGCAGCAAATTATTTTGGCTATTAAGGGCATACTTATTACAAAAACATGCTTTTGTTAATCATGTCAGGCTTCAGCTCTGTTCCTGAATTTTCTTTAGTTTTTTGCCCACCGCCCACTCCTTGGTGAGCTCTGGGTAAATGCTCTCATTGTCTCTTGTTAATCATTCTTGCCTACATGATGACATCTGCTTTTTGATCAGTGTCTGAACAAAACCACCTTTTTGGATGGGTCATGAAATAGGATGGAATTTATGAGGCATCTTTCTCCAGATTATATTGCCCTCAGCTATGTTCTGTCAGAGACACTCTGTAGTACTGTGTAAACACATTCTCTTTCATGTCACAGTGATCTGGAAATAATCTCTCTGGATGGAACAAAATGGAAAGAAAAGACATTTTCTCACAGGCCTGTCTCAAAATGGTATTTTAAAAAAATCAGAATAATCCTCTGTACAACAGGCAAAAGTGAACTTCTTTTCCTTCTGACACCTATTAGAGGGAGAGTTAGACTGCTCAGCCCTTGTCCTGCAACTGCATTCTTATTTATTTTTTAAAGATCCCTCCTTGTCAGCCTCTCACAAGAGGTCTTCCGAGGCAGACTGAGCATTTTCAATAAAATACATCCCAGCCAACCTGCAGAATTCTTGGCCCTAAGGGTTGCACTGCTATTTCTACTCGTAGCAGTTCTGGGCAGGCTTGTGCTTTATCCTGTGCACTCATTGTGGGTAGCAATGGTCTCTTCCATGTCCCTTTACACATCAGCTTTCCTTTCAGCATTAACAATGATCGTCATAGGCAACAACTCAGCACTGAAACGAGTCATCTGCTTCCCATCAATGGGATGGGCAGGCAGCAAGCCAGGAAAAAAGTGATGGGTTTTTTGACCCTACCCATACCATTGACCTGATCAACTGCAAATCAAGGAGTGGGCAAAATATATCTCTGCTGGAGCAAGAGGAGAATCAGTAAACATCCTGGTATATTGCTTTTTCATGAGACTTTGTGGTGATCCCGAAGCTGAGCCTGCACTGTATTTTCAAACTCACTGTGAAAATGCAGGTTGCATCCATTTCATCACGTGCAATCAGCAGAGTCTACTTAAAACAGCTTTCACACTTCTCATAGCTTTTCCTACCAAATATGCTGAACAGTGCTTTTCCTTATTACACATCAGTTCAAGCAGCAAAAGGTATATCAATGAAGCAAACTAAGTGGCTAAAAAAATTTAATTTATTCTTCCTAAGAATTTGGGTACTCATACAATGTCACCAGGATGTGGACTATAAAATTAACTTGAGAGAAAAGGAGAGTCTGTCCGAAAGTTTTGAATTTTCATGATACAGCTGGAAGTGATGTATACAATATTGTATACATGTATACAATACATGCTAACCAGATTTTCAATGGTACACTGGGCATTTATAAAGGCAAATGAGTTCCCTGATATGCTTCACAGGGTTAATATACATGAGCTTGACAAAAGTGCATTTCATTCCCACACAAAAAAAATGGTAATGACTTACACAGATAAAGACAATATAGCACAAAAAGCCCAGTTGTCTTGCCAGAAGTTATATAGAGAGAAAAACAACCCTGGTCTACCAGGTCCCAGTGTTCAGACAACCATAGTGATACTTTGGTATTTATGTCAGAAGGTCCTCAAGAGATGTGTTCTCTAGTCTTTTACTTCTCTTTTTCTAAAACATTTGAAGTAAACTAGAAAGCTTACAATTAAAAGAGTTAAACAAATCTAAAATCTTTGGTTAAGGCACCAAAATAAACCTGGAGCTGCTGAAATGGAAAACAGAATGAGTCACAATCCAAGAAATGCCTCAGGCTTGCCATTCTCTCAGTATATGCCAACATTCTCTAATAAACATGATATTCAAAGGTTCAGAGGACCCAGCATATGTTTTAGACAGTTACCAACATGAAAACAAAGTGTAGATATATATGGACCTTTGTTATCCTTGTGCTTTGTTGTCCATGCTTCCTGGGTGCTCCCTTAGAAGGGCCCCAGGAACATTCTCAGAGCATTTCTTGGCCCAGTATGAGCAGGATTTTCTAGGAACCAGAGCTCAGGTCGAGGGAACACTACTTCAAAGGGCAAGAGTGGGCTAAGTCTCAGGAGTGGCCTAGAATTCAGAGTATTGCCTGGGCTGTTTTACCATATATAGCCAGGATACAGTCTTTAAATACTTTGACATTCAAGTCTCTGATTTTGCCCTTATTCCCAAAGGTTCCACTGGAAAAGCTGGAGCTCTGACTTATTTCAGCTGCATTATCTACAGGTTTCTAACTGAAGGACAGAGGTCTTTACATGTAATTCTTTCTCAAAGAGAAAAAGAAGAGAGTAATAGAAAAAGTCATAGAAAAATTATAAATAGCATCAATGAATTAATGTGAACACACAGGCACACACACAAAATAACAAACAGCTATAAATTGAAGCAGACTACAGAAAATAAAAGGGGCAGACTGTCAGATGGTATAAACAGAAGCACTGATTAATCTTAAAGCTATAATGAATGAGAGAGCACACACTAATAAAATAAATGCATTGCTTGCAGTACAAATAAAACAGTTTTGAGCTGTTTTCAAAAACACAACAAGACAAAAAAAAGGGAGGTGAGAAAATCTATCTGTAGATTACTTTATTCCCTTCATGCCTGACAGGAATTTTACATCCAGTTATAGCTGTCTAACTATCAAAAAGACCGAATGAGAAAATGGGGAGAGTCCAGAGAGTCCAGAAAACAGCAAAAATGATCAGAGAGCTGGAGAGACTGATACGTAGTGAGTGACTAAAATAGAACTGAATTTTTAAGACATTGGCTGTGTGACAATTAAAGAGATACAGCAATCTACAGTCTGAAAGGCATGAATACAAAAAGAGAGGGACTTTTATGGGAAAAGAGAAGGGGAAAAGAATAAGGAAAAAAAAAAAAAAGCATGCTGGATTTCCAAAGTAGACTGAACTAGTCTCCCAAGCATAGAATGTGTAAAAGATCTGCTAGTCTAGGACTAATAATTTTCTCTTCTCCCAGACGTGTCTAAAGTAGGCCTCTTAAAAATTTCTTATTCCCGTTCTTATTAATTCATCTGCATAGTTCAGTGTTCTTTACTACTAAGACAGAGTAGTAGCTAGCATTTTATTCAAGGATCATCTAGCTCTGGTCAAAAGTTTTTGAGAACCAACCAATCCTTAACCTAGTCCCTGTTCTCTGCTATGTCTCCTACCACTGCTACTACAAGCACAAACCCTGAAGGAAATTTCAAGATGCAAGCATCACATACATATACTTGCTTTCAGCACATGTTGAACTCACTGGCTGCTGCTGACTATTTAGTCAAGAGTTTCCCTATTCCCCCTGGATTTAATAGAAAGACAGAGAGAAAGAGGAAGAGCACTCCCTTGCGAGGGAGTGGCCTGGAGGGAAAAAACCCAGAAGTAGCCAACTGAAGGTTAATCACAATTTGCTAGACTTTGACTATTGATAATGTACCTCCTGTCTAGAAAGTAACTTTGCATTCTATTTGCTCCTATCTCCTTTCTTTGGATAACCTGGACAGAGCAAACCCTCTAACAGACATACATTCATACATATAATGTGCATATATATTATATATACGTGTATTGTAATACATGGACCAGTTGCACTGACACTACAGGGGCAGGTCAAGTCATACTAGAGAAGGAATGTAATCCAAGTGCACCTTCAAGAAAGGTACATTCTTCAACTACACTTCTTCGACTCAAAATAATTAGAAAAAGTATTAGTTGCTCACAAGGGCATTTGTCTTCTCTTGTCATCTCTTCTCAGTGGAGTTTTCAAGTAGGAATTTTTTTAATTGTATGCCCCTTGAAAAAGTATTCTGCAAATTCTACTTTTCTCAAAGGAGCATCCTTTTTCATAAAGGAAGGGTTTTACCTCAGAAATTACTTTATTTATCTAAAAATGTCAAGACTCAACCAAGCTATCAGACTATAAAAAGATAATAAAGTATAGTTTAAGGGAAAAAAAATCCAAACAATCATGTTTGTGAAGCACTCCTTGGGCAAGTAAAAGTCAGACCCTTACAAGCCCCAAGTGTAGGAATGGTTGATGTCTTGGAAAAGAAAAAGTCATCATTCTGTGTGCAGCTGACTTATACGTATTTCTAGCTTTCCAATAAGCCATTTGAAAACTATATGACGAATAAGAATGGAAAATATTTTTTTCTATATTTTAGGAATAAGAAATAAAAAGTTTTGTTGTCTAAGGTTGGATTACTTTATGGATGAAAACATCCTAACCACCTCAGAGATTTTCTGGGTCATTAATGCACTGCAAACAGACCAAAAATACATTCTTGGCAAAAGTAGTTTATCAGATCCTAATCCTTTTTTGTAAAGGAACTACAGAAAAGAATGACATAATTCAAGCATAACATGTTCAGTATTCCTCTTCCGTACACAAAGCATGAAAAGAGCAGAAACTGGTGAAAACATCAAAGAGATTTAAACATAGAGAGTTGTTAAATAGCAAGTTGCAGAAAACATCTAGTGGCAGCAAACCCCTAAAGTGTGGTTTAGAAATGCAAGCTAAACAATTCTAGTCTAAATCTAGTGATTGTCACATTTTTCCAGATGGATGGCTTTTATAAACAGACCTGAGAAGTATTTGATCCAGCTGCTGAATGGATAGAAATCTGCATCTTCAGAAAAAAAAAAAAATTATCAGGTTTTGGGGTTTTTTTAATATCCAAAGCACCTAAGCTTATGGTAACTATTGAAGAGTTGAGGAGTTTGATTTTTATCTTTCTAGAAGTCATCCATCAATGACAGCACACTGCTTCACACCCCCAGTCATCACCTGCTTCCCACCAGACACAGCTTCCTGCAAAGCAACACTTCCACAATAGAAGAAAGAATAAAACATCCATTAGCAGAGTCCTAATTAAAACAGAACACTCAGCAATCTCTAGAAAACATGATGTAACCCAAGGTAAAGGACTCTCCATTCTGACAACTAATGACAGAATGTTTGCAACAAAAATCATCCAAGAAGAGTTACTGCTTTTATAATGATTTTTCATCAGAATCTGGTTTAACTTGGATGCTCATAGAGAAATCACCTGGTCCTTCCTGCAGATCCCACTAGCACCTGAGCTGTTTCCATATTTCCTCCACAATATCCCTTTTCCTTTTTCATTTCAGTGGGCAGCGCCCAAGCTCTGAAATTCTGATGAACTTCCAGGTTCTAGTTTCACGCTACACTGAAGTGCAATGCCTTTCTTTGCTCTGCTTATATAAGTAAACAGCCATAAACACTGGGGTTACACATTTTAACAAGCTACCATCAGTCAGCTGAACAGTAGCAGCTGTTGGACCACCGTGCTGCAAGGCTAAAACAGATGGTTCTGCTCCCCAGCTCTGGCAGGGCTGGGGCAGGAACAGGCTCAGGAGTTGCCATTCAGCACTGAGTAGCTCTTCATACCCTACATCCCTTTCTCAACCTTTTATAATGTGCAGCTGGCCCACTTAGCAGGAACCCCATTAGGGTGTCTTATAATCTTTAACATGCTTAAACACACAGGAAACATTGATTATAACAGTCTCTGTACTGCTGTAAACATTGAAATGGCCAGCAGGACTAGGGAAGTGATTGTCCTCCTGTACTCGGCACTGCTGAGGCCGCACCTTGAGTGCTGTGTCCAGTCCTGAGCCCCTCACTACAAGAAGGACATTGAGGTGCTGGAAGAGGTCCAGAGAAGGACAACAAAGCCGATGAGGGGTCTTGAGAGCATGTCCTATGCGGAGCAGCTGAGGGATTTTGGGTTGTTTAGCCTGAAGAAAGCTCAGAGGGGACCTTATCACTCTCTGCAACCATCTGAAAGGAGGCCATGGCCAGGTGGGAGTCAGCCTTTTCTCCCAGGCAACCAGAGACAGGACAAGAGGAAATGGCCTCAAGCTGTACCAAGGCAGGTTCACATTGGACATCAGGAAGAATTTCTTCCCCGAAAATGTGTTCCAGCACTGGAACAGTCTACCCAGGGAGGTGGTGGAATTACTGTCCTTGGAAGTGTTCAAGAAATGATGGGATATGGCACTTAGTGCTATAGTGTAGTTGACGTGGTGGTGTTCGGTTAAAGGCTGAACTCGATCTTGGAGGTCTTTTCCAACCTTAATGATTTTATGATCCTATGATTTAATACATATCATACATACAGTCAGCCTCCAAATGCCAACCTGGTTTCTTTTCACTAGATCACCACTTATTTCAGCATTCAAATCTGAGTCTCGGTGAATCATGAGTTTTACCCTGTAACATATGCTGACATATTAATAACAGCTCTGATGATACATCCTATAAACTGCTGGTAGAAGCACAATTTAAAAAAAAATGAAAGCACACAAGAAGAATGAATTACGAAAACACACTAAAAACATTTCCAAACTTCTATGGATGGGAAAAAACAAAAAAGAAGTATCTAAAAATGTCTGAGCCCAGCCCCTTTGCTCTTCCCTGTGTTCTCCATCTGCTCACAAGGGACCGTATTCCCACTGTTGGTATTAAACAGCAAACTCTCTCATCCCTCAGTGGAGACTATTTGAGCACTATTAAATCATCAAAACAGCAACTCAAGAGACCTCATGGGAGTACTTTCTTTCTTCCTTTCTCATATTAGAAATCAGAGGCTATGCTGAAAGCTACTATAAACATCTCTATTACCACTAACTTAGCTTGGCTAAAAGACATCCAGAAAGTCCTAAAATCATTTTCACAACCAGTTTTTGGCCTGAACATATTTATCATGTCACCTCTACTCTGACTCTCAAAGCAGCTTTCACCTTAATACATACAAAACCAATCTTTGTAGAAGCATTTGGCTAAATTTAGCAGCACTGGATATAATTCAGCAAATTAAATATAAATGTTTAGCCGTGGCTTACATTTATTTGCATTGATTGGCCACCGAAAACAGTGAATTTTACGCTCCACAGGACAAAAAATGACAAGCAATGGAGCACAAGGGAGTTTCCATACACAGAGACAGGATCTCATTATTCTTTTTAATGGAACAAGTCAAAGGTCACTGCTTCAGTGGTGACAAAGTAGCATACATATGATACACACACTTTTTCCAAAAGTCTCCCATGAGGTTTTCCTATGCGCTCTCCTCAAACATGCAATTCATTTGATTTTTTTTGGCTTGTACAGATGTGCCTATATCAAGGCAATGTGTTAGCATTTGCAGCTCAAACCTCTCTATATGTGTCAAATCTGAATATTTAAACTGCCTACTGTGTAAATAAGAAAATGTAGCTTCTAATCCATATCTTTAATCTGCAAGGTCCTTCAGGTTTGGTTTCATTTTAACACATCTCGCATATCCCTGAACGCCACACAAATTTCTCAGTTCTCTACACCTGCTTCCTTCAAATGGATTTACATTCAGACATAAATTTATCAGATGGGAAATTTGGAAAAGGGGTTGCAACTTGTCCACTAACACTGCCTGGTTCACTTCTTGAAATCTCCACTGTGCAGCTACCTCTCCCTTCCACCCATGCTGCACGGCCAGGGGACGGCTGCAGCCTCTGTTTTTATACCTCACTCCTAATGTAAACAAATATTGAGAGCCCATCTGACTTTTTCATTTCCCAGTATACTGCCTGTCTGTGAAATGGTAACAAAAATTCCCAGGTATGTCAGAGAAATATGAAGGTAAAATAAAAGACTTTTTTCACAGCTCCTCTGAAGTCATTAAGATTTTCAATATTGATCTTGAAAAGAAAATAACATATTTGAAGTACACATCTGTTAAAACTCCCAGTGAAATTACAAGAGAAATTAATAGGACACCTTGTCATTTATCTCTTTGAAAATATGAAGTGTTATATTATAATCATTACATGGTACTTCTAGATCAAATTACAAATATTTTTTAAAGGGAAAAGACAGAGAAAAAAGGAAAACGGTACCCTGAGAACTGAGCTCATCCTGACAAGCAAAATAGAATGGATGAGGCCCAACTGGCCATTGTCTATGGCCTTGTTGCAAAGACAGAAGAGCTTTCTCAAATGCAAAGTAAAATTGTGAAAGCTTTTGCTAAAAGATATATAACTGACATGCCTGCTAAGGCTGAGAAAGACAGTTTGTATCTGTATATAAAACGCTACAATAATCAAAGCAATGCTCAAAGCTTAAACAGGAACATCCTTTTAAAACAAATAAAGAATTAAATGGACACCACATTTTTCAATAAAATTACACATTAGTTAGAGTCTAAATGTAACATTTTTTGTCAAGGACAGATATGAAAACTTTTTTGCCAAGATCTTTGCTCACGAAAAATCTGTTTGTGAGCTGTTTCCCCTTATGCTGCACTTCACACCTCAGAGGAATTGCACCGAACATGCAAGATGTATTTTCATAATCCTTCTCCAAACCAGTTCCTGAAAGTCCTTTTCCAATAATGTGTATGAAAACAGTAATAAAACTACAGAGCCTACCACAGCCTTGCTTGCTTCTTGGGATGCCCCATCTATATGTCAGCATCCATTGTTCATCCCTGGGCCTATACTTTTGATTACGAGCTTTTTGGGAGACTATTTGTTCAATAGTTGTGCACTCTGTACCATAATACATTCTGAGAGACTCTTCTAATACAAAGAATTCATAATAATGAACAATTTCATCCTTTCACTTGTTAAAAACATGGCAGCAAAAGACGTAATGGTTAGAAAATTGAGATATATTTCTTCAGCAGCTGATGTTTCCTTTGAGCAGAAGTTTAGCAGATAAAGAACTACACCTGAGCCAAAGTGTGGAAACACACACACACACACATATGCATTTCATGTCACATGATGTAATTCCTTGGCTGTTACCAACACAGAGATTTTTTAAAAAAAAAAAAATCTGTCCAAAGGTTATTAGAGAATATCATGTAAGATTGGAGAAGTTTTGCACCCTGTTTATGGTCATTTTTCTCTATTCTTACTTTTGTACTTCAAAGTGTTCTGTCCAGCCATGCTGGCAGAAAGCTAAGCCTGGTGTCCCTGAACAGGGATACTGGAAAAATCCCCCTTACTGAACATTGTATATACCTCCTTTTACTCTGTACATTTGCCAGGGATTATAACTTGATGTTGCTCTGGCTTTTCCCTCAACCTCACTTGGTAAGTCATACAAAAATCATTTCCAAAATAACTACCAGAGTTATTGAAAACAGCATGATTTAAGGGGTTCTTAATAACCAATATCCTCAGTCATATGCAGACTTGAGCTTTTACTGCTTTTAAACAGGCTTTTCATGAAAAATATTATTCTTTCAGGAGCAATTACATCACCACTTTATCTCAAGTCCTCAAAGATTACAAAGGTAAACTTGGTTTTCCATGGTGCTTTCTCAGTGTTTATCAATTAATACAACAACAGATTTCAAAAAGGATATGGATATGAACAAGAAAGTGCTACTTGCTTTTTATAAATGGGGCTGATACTGCAAGCCCACTCTGCAGTGGCTGACTGTGATTTGGGAGATCTTTCAAGAAGAACCACTCCCTAGCTTTTAGCAAAGCTGGAACCGAGCAATAAAGCTACAGACTCGCTGCTCCAGCTGGTTGGGTAGAGTGAGATGCAGCAGGAGTGGTTGGGAAATGGGCAGAGCTGTTCAAAAGCAGAGCCCTGGTTGTGCACATGCACCTGATCCATGCCTCTAGTGAGGGGAGAGGTAGGAAGTAGTGGGTACAAACCAGTATGGTCTGACTTCTGTAACTAAGGGGCTAGTTTGGGAGCCTGTGTTGGTGGCTCCTACCTTGCTTTTCAGCAGCAGCAAATCCAAATTTCTGTGCCTAACCCAGGCAGCTACCAGAAACCTGATGGATGCCTTTGGGCTGCACTCAGGTCCCCATATCATAGGCTAAAAAAATAACAGTTGCTGGACAGAAGCACCCTGAAGGCTGCGGCTGAACCTCGACTCTGTCAATTGTTTCTTTATTCTTCTCCCTCGTGGAGCAAAGAGTAATGGAGGAAGGCAGGAGGGGGGAGGGGAAGCAGGGTAGAAATGCAGCTCATAAGTATGTCTTGAGTCATCATGCTCTTTCTTTGCTTGCCTTTGAACCAATTGTAAACTCATATTTGCAGGCTCTTTAGACCTAGTGGATCCAAAATATTTGCATGAGATCAGTATCACTAAACTCATCAGCATGGGAGAAAAAAAATCATCAATACAAGTTACACATTGATGCAAAGCTTTTCTGCAGAAGTTTCCGACATGAACAATGCAGTATGAACCAGAGCATTGTAATAGGTGATTTCCTACCCAAATTTTGCGAAGTTATTTTTATATCGCTTTCTTGTGATCTTTTTTAAGTTTAAAGCTCTCTTTAATTTAATGTAGTGGTTAAAATTAAAGAAAGTTAAAACTAGCAGCTTCCTTTTTAATTTAACAGGCCTGGATGATTGATTAGTAATATCACTTCTTTCTGAGACTGACAGGTGACTGTGGTTATTGAACACAGCACGAATGAACTCCTGGCAGCTCATGAGATCACTCTGCATATCAATATTATCAGGTACTTTTAGCAGTCATTATAATAATTTAGTCACTTTATACAGATCACTCTTAGGTTTAAAACATATTCTCAAATAAAATAGAGGAAATAATTCATATGGACTGAAGCTAAAACCCAAAGAAGGCATGAAAATACTTGTAATGGCAGGTGCAGTTTTTTATTGCAGGAAAAATTAGGCAGTTCAAGCAGCACGAGTCAAGTAAATCCCGCTGGAGTGTGACGGGCCGGTGGGGCCGGACACGGGAACTGCAGTGGGCAGTGGCGACACACCTCTCCTCCCCGCTTCTTTCCCTGTTTTCCCTACAGCTGCAAAGGGGCCACAGCCACGGCCCAACACGGCCCAGCGCACAATCCCCTCCGCTTTTTGTCTCTGCTGTGTGTTGTTGCCATGCCACAAGCGCTGACAAAGGCCAGTCGGGCGTGAGGCCGCGGTGACAGCCGGGCACCGCACACGAACGGGGAAACCGAGCGCGCCCGTGGGCTGCGGGCGGCCGGGGCAGCCCGCCGGGAGGGCTGAGCGCCCACCGAGCGGCTGCCAAGGCGAGGGGCGGGCGCCCACCCGAGCCCGACCCGCGGCTCCCCGGGGCTCCCGCTGCCGGCCCCGGGGCGTGTCCCCGGCAGCCCCGCTCCGCCCCGGCCCGGCCCGGCGGGGCAGCGGCGGCGGACGGGGCAGGGCCGGGCCGGGCCGGAGCCGCGCAGCGGCGGCAGCGCCATGGGGCTGGAGACGGAGAAGGTGGACACCCGCATCTTCATGGACGACGACAACTTCCCGCGGAGCGGCGGCCCCGCGCTGTCGGAGGCGGAGAAGTGCGCGGAGGACGAGCTGGACCGCGACCCCCACGGGCTGAACTCCCACCTGCAGGTGCGGGCCGGGCCGGGCCGGGGGCGGGCGGGGCGGGGGCCGGGGCCGGGGCTCGGGTCCTCGGCGAGGGGGGTCCCCGGCGGGCTCCCCGCGCCCCAGCTCCCCGTGACGGCAGAGCCGCCTCTTGTTCCAGCTGGGGTTCGAGGATGTGATCGCGGAGCCCGAGCTCACCCATTCCTTCGACAAGGTCTGGATATGCAGCCACGCTCTGTTCGAGCTCAGCAAGTACGTGATCTACAAGGTCCTGACTCTGGTCCTCGCCATCCCGCTGGCCCTGGTTGTGGGGATCGTCTTCGCGACGCTCAGCTGCCTCCACATCTGGTAAGCGCGTGCTGTGTCCGTCGGTGCCTGGGCTCTGCCGACAGCTCCGCAGAACTCGTCTGCTGTAGCACTCATTGCTGCCCAGCCAGCGATGGCCGACTGTACACCGGTAGTCAGATCAGCTAATATTAACTGCTTTATTTCTAAAGGGAGAGAAAAGGAAGCAATGTTTTCTCTGTGATTCAGTTCCCTGCCCTGGTTTTGCCAGCAGTCTGTCATGAGTGTGTAAGGTCCTTGGGGCAGAGAGCCTGTATTGCCACTTGGACAGCACCTACAGCAATGCATTCCAACCATGGCTGGCTTCTGGAGTGATAATAGTGACCGAATTTGTTTTTTAAACTGAAGTGCAGAATTTGTTCAAACGTGTATTTTAAATGAATTATCTAGGCAGCAGTATTACTAACACATGAAGTTATTACTAACTTGTAGTACTGTTACCTCTTTCATTTTTTTTTCCTCACAGACTGAAGAAAGCTTTTGAGGGCCCATCTCACTATGTGTTACTGCATAAAATATACTGCCAGTGCCTTGCATCTGGTACATAGCTGTCTCTAGATGCAGTGCCCCAAAGCCCTTCCACCTAAGCAGAAAACCCTGCTGAGCTCAGGAAAGCTGCTTCTGGCCATGGCACAAGTTCACAGGCAAATACACTGGCTGTCCAAAGTCACACCAAACCTGTGTACTTTAAGCATAATATACTCACAAAATATCAGGAAGAGTCCTTTGAGACCAGAAAGGGAGATGATGGTGGACAAGGAAGAAAGGCAGGGAGAATAATGAGGTTGAGGAAAGAACTGACAATCCAAAAGGCTGCAGAGGAAGAGATGAATGCAGATTATTGATGTTATTTCTGCAAACCAGGATTTTCCATATACATGAGTTTTGGGCAAAGTCTAATTTGACTTGGAATCCTTTTCCTTTTTTTAAGGAAAACAGAGTACAGAAACTGGAAGTGAACTCAAAACCCTAGGAATACATTGATTATCTCAACATGTGGTGGCAATCTCGTGGGTGCAGATTTTAGTTTTTGAAAGTAGAATGGAAGCTTGTGTGGATGACATTGTCAAGCCACTTTGAAAACTGGTCAACTTGAATTTTGGAGCATAGTGTTTGCATAATATCAAAAGGAGTTGCAGTGCAGTTTAGAGATGCCCACCTGCTACGTCTCTGGTTCCCAAATTGTTATAAACAAACAGTGCATAGGCATAGTGTTGCCCAGAGTTTTAGGTCTGTCAGGTGTCACTGTGCCATAGTGTGCAGTGTGACTGCAAAATGGTATGGTGAGTATATATAGGTTTCCAGTAGTGAAATATCCATGGAAAAATTCATCAATGCCAAATTTATTAAAACTGTAGTACTTTTTTTGTGCTTTAGAAGACTCTTGTATCTGGATTTCACAGACTGGATACAGAGACATGAGTTTCACTGATCCAGGACTCAGAGGTCAGTTACTATTTATGCACGTAGTCCCTAGTGACTATCTCAGGAACTGTGGGTTGTCAGTACATGTGAAATAGGACTGTCTGATTGTAGCACTTCATTTGAAAAGTTTCTCTTGACTTTCTGTGAACACACTTGCTTCCCCAGCAAATTATTTTCTTTGCTCAGGTTCGTTGTCACTATAGAATTGATCTTTCGTTTTGATCTTCCTTGCACCTGGGATGGATGTGAAAGAATCGTGTAACTCAATAGAGATATCTGCACCCCCTTGGACTCCATCCCGTGCTACCATCCAAAGGCAATACTGTGTCATCTTCCCACAAACTCAAGCTGGATTTATTCCAACACCCAGGTGGAACACACTGAGACTAAGCTGGCATCTCTGCAGCTCTTCGTGTTCCAGATTTCATGGGAGTGAGGAGTTCAACGTTTCTGCGTTTGAGAGGGTAGTGCAAAAGCAGTGCAGGTTTACAGGCCCTAAACGTAGGGTACTGGCTCCCTTGTAGGCCCATTGGGTCTGGAAAAAAACTCTTTGTTGTGTACGTGAAAGAAAGGGAATTCCTTTATAACTCTGTCTTCAGCTGTTTAAATGTCATGGGAAGACCCTGGGCAAACCCTCCCAGAAGGCTGCCACTCAGAGTCTCTCTGCTTTGCTTTTGTCATCCAAACCAGTGAGGTGATGGATGTTGGTATGTCATAAGGGAGCCTTTCCTGAGGCTAAAGTCAGAAGTGTTTCAACAACTTTTGGAGGTGCTCAAGCACAAAGCTCTGTTGATGTCACACATGTTGTTGCAGTTTCATCAGCATGTTAAAAATCCACATAAGTCTAACTCAGCATTTCTCATGCTCAAGGACACCTTGTGAATTGCCCCCATCATACCTGATAGTAAATGACTTTCACCCGCAAAAAGAAGGCTGAGTAAGAAATATATAATAATACACTTTAATTTTCATCTTTAACCATAAAGATGGAGCATATTCTGTTCTCAGACTGGCTGCTTGAGCCAGAATGTGGTTTCACACTACCTGGTAAAAGATACTGATGGGCTGAAACTGGGCCAGCTATCAGGCTGGTAATCTACATACAAGCCAGTTCAAGGAAGTCTACTTCGCATTTTTCCTTTACTAATGACTGTCATTCTCACCATAGAGTATACAGGCCACACTGAGTTGTAACATCTTTCTATGAAATTGGCAAGCTTTTAAATATGTCTTTAGATTGCAGCTCTTAAGGTTATTGATTTTTGAACGTGAGCACAACACTTCTGGTTTCTCAGGTGGCTCGTGCAAAATCATTATATTTCTTATAGATCAGTGACTGATTTTTGTTCCAAGCCACATGTTTGCCACCTCTTGGAAATTAACACTTGAATTTCATATATGCTTTTTTGTAGTCTTATCAGAATAGTGCTCTGGTACGTTGCATATTTACGCTAAGGATCAGTGATTCAGTTGGGGATCCTTAACCTGAATCTTGGATCTGAGATGGGCTCAAAGCTTTATAGGGATCATTGGCCTAAAGCAGTAGGTATTCACAGAACTTCTGCACTTGAGCTTCCATTCACAGTGCTGAGATATAGCCAGGGACTTACATGCAAAGCAGATATGGGCATGCATAATTTCTTAGCTTTTTGTATTCCACAACTTCATTTACATAACTGCTGCTATCGTGCTCAACCCTAAAACCATGCCCCTACTGACTGCCTGAAATTGAAATAAATTACATTACAGCTGTCAAGGCCTACTTTATCACCTGGTGGTGCTGCCTTGATGCCTCTTCTTTGATGTCCAGTACATATCCCTTGGTTTATTTAGAGGAAGTATGTGGTTGTCTTGCTTCCTTTGTAGTAGTTTTATCTTTTCCAGTCTACCCAGGTCCTGGAATACATAATGTTCAATTTTAATGCACTTCATATACTGTGTATGAGTTGTGAAAGGCTTTGGTTGTGGGACAGCCTCACTTGTCTGAATGGTTATTGGGATGCAACAAGAAGCTGTACAGCTGCTAGGTAATTGATAGCCATCTTCCACAATGCTTGCTTGTATTGTAGAGCCATACAAGACTTTTAATTCAAAATCATGATGTAGTACATGGAATTAGGTAATTTAAGCACAGAAACATAGAGAATTTAAAAAATACTTTTACAACATGTCTGTGATTCCATTTTGAAAAACTTTACAGGAGAAGGTGTGATTCTTCACTTTGAAGCAGGAATCTGAATTAATGGTGCATGACTACTACAACATTGTTGCCCAAGTCTGTGAAAAGTTGATTCTCATTATCAGTGGGAATTAAACTGTGCTCTGCCATTTCCAACAGGTGTTTGGTTCTTGACAGTGTTCCCTCTGGGTTTAGCAAGAAGAAAAAGTAATGTGAGCAAAAGTGAGATAGGTTGAGAGGTATAATTATGTAGATGTCATGCCTTGAACAGAATAAAGAGAAAATAGGATAGGATGTAAAAAAGATGGGGTAGTATGCACTTTTCAGTTCAACAGTTCCCAAAAGACACAATTTATCCCACTTGGTGAAAGAAGGGGCATTTTATAATATGTATACATAGCAAGAGTCAGTGAGAGGTCATACAGGTAGCTGTCTTCATCTTAGATGACAAATTCAACAGACCTTCCATTTTTCTTCCCAATGCTGTACTACATGGTAACACTAGCAGTACCAATATGGCATCAGTGTTGATATCCTTGGGATATGCTACTTTAATTTTACTGTTAGACATTACTCAAGCAGGCAGTTACCATGTCTGTGAACAAAAGTGCAGACCGGGATAAATCCGCAGCAAAGGATGTGTAAGTTATATTTGTCAGGTCACAAAAACAAATACGTGGCTTCTAATGGCATTTGATTATTTAAAGTGTGACTGGTCACTCCATGGAAAGCACATTGCACCCTCTGATAATCTGGAAATATCACACTGTAGGATAACATACCCTGTGCAAAACAGGATGCAGACTTGTACACATGTAAATACACATGTATATACACACACTCACATAATTTAAAAGTTAGGAAATACCTTTTATGACTCTCCTGGGTGTAAAGGATCTTCTCCGAGGAAAGATGTTTGAGTAATTGTTCTATAAGTAGATTGATTTTATTTTGAAACTGAAAGTTTTTTACATTAATTAGCTTTGGTTGCTGTCATGTCTCATGTATCCTCCTATGGATTAACCTACAGTGGGTTTTGCATGCATTTACCATAAATAGGAAAATTGAATAGCAAGTGCTAAAAGATTATAAAAGATTACCAAAACATTTTAATGTTTATTTTATTTAAGATTATCAAAGTAGGTTGAGTTTCAATACTGTGTGAATGACCTCTACAGCAATTTCAAGTACTCTGATCACTGCTTCTCCAGCCTTCTACATCTTTCTCTGAATCTTCTGCATACTGTGATATTTGTTTAGTTTGTATTTTGTGTGATCCTGTCAACAGAGGGTCCAAAAGAAGTGTTGTCTTTCCTGCTTCTCTCCAGTTCAGTTAGATTTAAAAAAAAATCAGGCCAAATTAATTATAGATGGTAGCAAAGGAGCAATTACATAGTCTTTATAAACTATCTGAAATGGAAAAGAGGTGAAGTCAACACAAACAGAATAGCCATTTCTGGTGTTTTCCCTGTGTTGCTTGGAAAAATAGCAATTCTTTTTTCCTTTGCATTATTGATGTATAACAGCTGTATTCTAATAGGTTAAGGCCTAATTTTTTACTCTATAAATCATTTATTCTGTATGCAGTGATATTATAGGTGGTTATAAACACGTAGTTTACAGGGTTCAGTTTAAAACTAGAGGCACATTATTCCAGTAATGCTCACAGTCCTATATGGGGCGTTTCAGCAGAGACAAAAGAGAAGGTTTTAGAAAAACTATTCTTGTTTAAATCCATCTGGGCTAGCTTTGCGTAGAGCATTGACATACTAGTATATGGCTTGCATTGTATGACAAAAGCTGTTAGATAAACACTGAAAGCAATTAATTTTGATTCTGTACATTTCTAACCCTCAACTTTTTTTAAATGTGGTAGGTTTTTTCTGCTTTGTAAATCTGAGGAGTATGCACTGTAAATACACAGCACCTTTTTTTTCAGATTTACGATGAAATAGTAAATTATATATTTTCTGTCATTCCAGTCAAAGTCATTGAAAGTTCTGCAGTGGAATTATGCAAATGCAAGATTGGGAACTGACATTTCAAATGCAACAGTAAACTAGAACAGAGTTTATTATCTTTATTAAAAGAATTTCTAGCTTCTTTTACCTAATGTAGGAAGTAAACATGTTCAGTATGGTAGAGAGATTTCTTTAAAACCTTGCTCTAGTAGCACTTCAGTATTATTTAAGTCATTTATACATTTAGTTTGTCTGCACCCAAGTAAGAACATCCAGCTTAGTGAAATGACCAGAGGTTTAGGCCAGTAAATTATTAAGGAAGGAGAATAACTTAAAATAGTGTGGTCAGTTATCACGTATCCACTGGCCCTCCTGAGCTGCCCACATGTGCACTTCTGGCTCTCCTCCATTGTTAGCAGGCGTGGCTCAAGCCACCACTAATGACATTGCTTTGGAATTGGTACATGTTGAGAGCAATCCCCAGATGCTTACCAGTGCTCAGGAGATGAAAGCACAATACTTTCCAGTATGCACCCTGGAAGTGAGTGAATAAAAGAGTGAATAAAAAGATCTTTTCCCCTGACAAGGAGTTTTGACCATAATCTAATGTTAATTTCTCATCCACAAATGAAGAACTGTACAGGATCAGCCCATTTTTTTGAGATGTGGCGTGTATCTGTATTGTAAGAATCTGATGTAACTGGATATTGCCTTCCTGTTTCTGTTTTACTGTAGCAACTTGTAACAGGAATGGGTAGGAATGAGGCCAGTGGTGTGATGTGCATGTGTGCCTGTGCACTTGTGTGTGCCTGGGAGAGACAGATAAAATACCAGAAGAGGCAGCAGAGCAAGAACAGATTGTAAAGGGTGCTGTTTCCAGTAACTCAAACTGGGGAACGTGGTGTTTCTGTCAACCCCTGAAGACCCACATTCAGATATGACCACAGCACAACTGAGTCCTTAGGAGATGACTGCTCTTCAGCCACGGTGGGTGGCAGCAGGGCTACAGCAGATCGTGTACACCAGCCCTGCCAGCAGCAGGGAGAGACAGCAAAGGTTCATCATTTTAAATGACGTGTAAAGAAATTGCCAATTAGTAAACAGAGACACAGTGAAAAGAAAGCTGGTGTCTACTCTCTCATGTTGCATACAAATGATTCTGGCCAGGGGACCACATGCCTCATGGTGTTTCTGCATATGCAGGTGTGAGGTCTGGAGGAAGCAAAATTGATGGAGAATGACTGCAAGAGAGTAAAACAAACTTGCTTAAATATTTATATTTATATTATAAAGTTATAAAAGTTAAAGAACCATTTCTTTTCCAAAGATGTCACACTTGTGTTCCATTATCCTGATTTCCCCATGCTGTCGCAGCACCAATCTTCAAGTCTTTCATTTTCTCTTTTACAGGGTTGTGGTGCCTTTTGTGAAAACCTGTCTCATGGTCCTGCCTTCAGTGCAAACTGTATGGAAGAGCCTGACAGATGTTTTCGTCGTGCCATTCTTTCAGAGCCTAGGCCGGTGCTTTGCCATGGTTAATATACGCCTGGACCAAGAGTGAACATCAGAGATGTGACACTGCTGTAGCTGTAGCTGGTGTTATACTTCTTTGCTAACCTAACATACAAGCGCTTACCATTCATTCCAAACTGTTAAATTACCATGGCTGGTTTAAGTGGGAACATGCTGTTTTTATTAAAACTCATTTATTATCAGGGAGATCCATTTAAGAATTAGTAGGCAGTTTTCATAGCTCACCGTTTTAACAACAGAGTGATCGTGGAGTATATTGGCAACACTTTATTTTAATGGTAGGTTGATTGGTAGATTACAGGAGAATTCCCATGGAGGATTAAAAGCCACCACAGTGATAATGATTGGCGTTATTACTATAAATAAATTAATGAATAGGCTGTGATGCCTTAGACAAAACTGATCTCTAGGGTCTCACATTGACTTTACTGCAGTTCCACCAGGGATCATTTTTGGCCTCTCTATGCAGGATGATAAACCCAGTCCTCTGTTATCAGCAGTTAAAGTGGACGTGACTCATTGCATAAACATACAGGGAAAGGAACTGTTGTGTAATTCTCCTATATTGGGGGGAAGCTCCCTAGAAGTTTATCCCTTAAAATAAGGTGTTAGCTAATGATCTGTAACACTAGCTAATCTGTATATTTTATTTAATGAGAGATTAACTTTGCTGTATATTTTGTACCTTTGTAAATGACAGTTGATCAGGTTATCTTGAAGCATAATTTCTCTAGTATTTGAATTCTAACCAACTTATTAAGCAGCAAGAGTGAGACACTGCAAAAATTACTTTAGATAACTAAAATTTCCTTTTCTAAATTAAGTAGATTTTGCGTGTTGCTGTACAATTCTAATATATTAATTATATACGATTGTGTGTAAAAGCAAAGATTATAAGTGTTTTCATACACAATTATGCAGAAGACTTGGAAATATCTGTTTATGAGAAATGGTTTTTATTAAAAATGGGGTGTAATAAATGCTACCCTGCCTATTTCTGTATATTATTTGTGTGAACATTGTGATATTTAAAGCAATAGAACACTATGCTAGCACTTTAACTAGGTAGCAAGCTCTTACAGAAGGCAAATGAGTGTACTTGGTATCCTTGTCTAATTCCCCTAACCTATACACCTGACACTCTCTGTTGCTTATTTACTCCTTCAAAGCCTAACCCCTAAAAAAGGCCCTTTTTTCTTCTGCACCTAATATGACTTTTTAAACCAGAATAACAGAACGTGTGCAGAGGTACATTAAAATTACATTAGCGTTCTGGTGGGCTTATGCTGCTCTTTTATTTAAATACAGATGGTAAGTTGCAATTGTAAAATGTTTGTATGATTTAGAATGTTATTTTCTAAAATTATGTCTCAAATTTCTTATCAAACAAGAGGTATCTAATAAAATAATAAAATGTCAGCTGTTTCCCATTTTCAACTTCATTTCTTTTCAGATTTGTCAGCTTTTAAACAAACTCTTAAAATGCCAAACAGCATAGAATACTATGCAGTTCTTCCAAAATATGTGAGAGGTAAAGAAATGGATGAGCATCAATACAGTTCCACTATTATTGACTGCATTTAACGTATTTATAGTAGAAAATTACATATCTCTGTGTATAATTAAGCCCATACAGAATGATTGCTTTCTCTGAAGCAGGTCTCTCTGCAGAATTTTGGCAACATTCAAAATAATGCTTAATTCTTTTTACAGGCGCATGCTTTCTTTACAGATGAGCTGCAGAATTTTCCTTTTCTTGCCTTTTGGCCTATTAAAGCTACCTGACACTGTATATTCTTTGTATATTAGGAACATCTTTGTATATTGGAAGTATTTTTAGCATTTGTGCCATTTAGAGAGGGATTCATATGGCTTTAAAAAACTGGATCTTAATGATTAGTGCCCATGGAAACTTCTCTTGCTCTTTTTTATTCTGCAAGAAGTTAGCTTGTTTTTCAGATGTGTTCTTCAAAATACCTTTCTTATGTTAAAAATGGAAATAACTCTTTTAAAAATAAAAATTTGCCAGGCTAGGCTTGAACTCTTTTGAGAGTTATTTTCTTTTACAGCGTCCAAGGTCTTTTACAAAGATATTTTCCACTGAAAAATATCCCCTTGATGAATTCATTTAAAAGTAAAAAAGAAAATAAATCAATCAGTACTAGTTCTTGTGTGTAAAAGGAGCCCTATAAAAGCCTAAGCTTTGAAGGAACCCAAGTCTGGATTTGAAGATTTGAGAATGAGGCCATTCCCCAGAGAAAGATCTATCATTTTATGGTATGCATTCCTGGACATATGCATTCTTAAATAGCTTACTGAAGTCAACTGGCTCCAGCTACCACAGACAATTAAGTAGAATGGTTTGGTTTGTTCTTATTTTGATTTAGGCTTGTCATTGATTAGTTCTTTTCACAATTTCTCTAGCTGCTACAAGACTCAAGCAAGCTTGTAATTAAAGCTGTTAGTTTCTTACATATTTTATAGCAATATCTTTCTCTGGAACAGGTGTGCCTTTACTATAAGAAAATACAAAGTGCACTCTTAGACTTCGGGTAAAATATTAGATGCTTGGCAAATACTCTTACTTTGTCCATAAAAGGAGTGGAAGGAAGTATAAATATTTACAGACTCTCCAATTCTCAGGTGTGAATCTGCCCCAGGCAACTCTGGCTGCCATGTATTCCCAGGATTTTATGGTTCTGACATACATCCTGAAGGTCTGGCACAGCATATGCTGTGAATACCTTACAGCACTGTTGGACAACAGGGACTGAATGGGAACTGGCACTGAAATGTACTCTTTGATGGAGGAGTAGGTCTGTCTCCAATTCATTTGAAATGTGGACAAACCATCCCAGCTGATCCCTTAAAAGCAACTTACAAATTAGAATTTAGACAAGGGAGTCCAGAAACTGAATCTTATTGTCTGCAACGAATGTAGGAAGATGTACACCCGATTCAGGTCATTACTTTGATGCATCTTCTCCCCTGTGGAATGGGGAAAATGTTATTGCTCATAACAAGAGTAGATTTTCCATCATCATGGTAAGGCTATTATAAATAATAAATGTGAGATGTTCCGATTCCAGCCTGTCCAGTAACTTGTTACTGCAGACCTTAGATCTACAATCATGAGCTGGAAAGTCAGTTCTGACACGCAAAATATTTCAGCATCTTGTTTTGCATGAAGATCACAACTAACATACAGAACTAACCCTGGATTTGTGATTATGGACTTTTTAATTTTAATTCACAAAGAAGTTTAACCTGCCTCCTTACGAGAGCTGTTTCCTAAAATACTCCTAATCTGTCTCTGGAACTTTCATATTTGTATCTTATCTTTCACCACCCTAGTAGTTCACTATATAAATTGAAATAAATTCTTAACAGAAACTTTGATGTATTAGTAAATGAAGAGCCTGTTCCCACCTATCCAAAAAGTTCACTTAAGCATTCACTGACTAAAAAGTTCAGAACATTCCTGCAGCTCTGGGACCTCAGACCACACACTCGTATTTACTGGAAGCCAAAGAACGGTAAGTCCTTTATTTTTACAGGGTGTGATCATTCCCCCACCTGCAGAGATAAAACTATTGCTGTTATTAAATCTTTTAAAAACACATGGAAAAATACATGTGTTTGGGTTTTTTTTAAATAAAAATGCAAATGGAACAAGGTCAAACACCAGACACTTTACCAGTGTTGTCTGTTGTCTCTGCTCATGAAAATTAGAGTTGAATGCCTCCAGAGATACTGAACCTGCAGTTAGGCATTAAAATTGGAGGTTCTTTCTTCATGCAGGGATTTACAAATTAGGGGTGAATTAATAAAGTCTAATTTTACCTTGGTGACACTAATCTTCCTAACCTTATTGCAACAAAAGGAAAATGTCTTCTGAGAGGCAATTCAGAGGAGCTAAGATAGGTTCCTGCTTTGAATTATCCTCCAGAGAAAAGAGCCTGCACTGATTAATGCAAAATATTGGGCTGGGCTTGGCTTGGCTTCTTTCCTCTGCTACATAAAAAGTTGTATTTGCTGCAGGAATTGGGAATGCTGATGGAAGCAACTAGAGTTTCATAAAAGTAGAGAGGCAGGTTCTTCTCTATACACTTCTCTCACAGCTTGATGCCAGGGGTGAGTGTCACCTGTGTTAGATGTTCAGTTTTGGCTGTTGTATAGCTTCTTCTCCCTACTGCAAGTGGGAGAAAGAAGGACCCCTTCACATAGCACCGAATCAGATCCTACTTAAGACACTCAGATGGAATAAAAGACAGAGATTCACTTTTATTTCAAACCTTGAGGAAAGCTTGTCTATTTTTCCAACTGCCTCAGCTCAATAAGAGCTGCCTTTTCACCCCAGGTACCTACCTGATCTTGCTTTTTTATTTTACACTATTAGAGCTATCACAATGCTACAACTATCAGCTAGGGTTTACCAGGCAATGCTTAGGTAGAGAAGCATAGTGACAAAAAGCCCATCCTACATAAGCCTTAAGGAGTGGGTATTTAAGTCCCGTTAATGAGACTAGTTCTCATAGTCTGACATTTTCTATTGAACACATGAACATGTAATAATAAGGTAGAACTGGAAGAATGGTACAGAACAGTGTTGACATAGACCAGTGTTCATGGCCCAGCTCAGTAGTTGTCAAGTTATTTGATACTGAAAAGGGTTGAGAAAAGAGGGACTTGGTTTGCACAAGGTCTGGCAGAATTAAAGCTTTCAATGTATTTGCCTCTCCAGTCAAGGCAGTTACAAGCTATCTTGCTAAAGACCTACAGGGGCTAGCTCTAATAAAAGATGTACACACCTACTACAGGATTGAGATGAGAGAAAGTCACGCATTTTGATCCAGCTGCCCTGCCCAGCTGCCACCCAACCAGGAACATGTCTGAACTCAGAAGGCACCTCCCTTTCGCATAACCCCCCACAACACCTACAGTTTTACTTTTGTCATGCCCAGAACTGCCCTTATTTGAGCAACTTGATGTCTTACTCACACCTAAGCCCAGTCAGAACCCCAAAAGAAGGGGGGCCTTAGACTCCTTAAAATACACTTTACTGCACATCAGCAGAATAAGGTACTCCCCAAAATACACTTTCCCAGAAGTGAGTCCAAATGCAATGGCACACCTCAGGCGAAAATTGATTTCAGGTTTCTCAAGTGTTGGTTTGCCTCTTCTAGCCCTTAGGCTATTGTGAAATGTTTTATGGCAGCACCACTTTCATATAAAATGAAATCACTCCTGGCTAGAGGTTGTGAGAAGGAAAGAATGTGAGAAGAGCTACCTATCTCTCCTGGTATAACTAATACTTGGATTCAAGGCACAAACAGGCCAAATAACAAATGCATACACGAACCTGCAGCCCTGTATACTGGGGGCGAGGGGAACCCATCTCTATGGAAAAGTTCTGATCCAGTGACTCACACTTTAAAATACAGAAATCCTCCAGAGGATGAGGACAAGACGACCACCATGAATCCTCCAGTACTACAAGTCTTTAAATAATGGAATGAGGAAAACATTGACCTGTATATTAAACCTATCCTAATGCTTGCTATCGTGCAACAGGGTGAGAACAGTAGCATGACTGCTAAAAGTTCAATACCAGCAGTTCTGGCAGCTAAGGCTTTCATCCAGCAAAACATACAAAACTGCACATCAAATGACATGGTTAAGCAGTTGAACAGAAGACACAAAAAAGCAATGATCTTTCACTCCTAAGCCTCAGGTTTTTAAGTGCTCTGCATAAGGCAGGCTGCTCATGGACAGCCTCTGTTACCTGACAGCCTTGCTGCTGTTGAAACTATACATAAAGAAAACAGTTTTCCAGGGCTGATTTTGATCTTGCTGACTTTGGAATATATCATTGGAGTATTGCTAATACCATAACTGGAATAGTTACACAAGCTTAAAACGAAAAGGGGGGTGAGGAGTGGAGGAAGAAGGAGTGTTTGATACCAGACAAAGACACTCAGTGAGCAGTCATCCACATTCAGTTCAGCTTCATGACTCATTTTCTGACAGTTTTTGAGGGATTTTGTCCAATCCTTGTTTTCTACCCATAACAAAATTTTCCTCCTCTCAAAATGGAAAAAATAAATCATAAGATGCACATGCTGTTCTCCAGATTTAGAGCAAGTTTTCGAGTAAGGTAATCCTGAGGTTTTAAAGTTCATTTAAAGCAAGATTTTGGAGCAATAAAAACTTTTTAAAATTAGGTATGAAATGTCTAAGGCCGGTGTGATGAAGAAAGGCAGTGTGGTGGCCAACCAAGGTGGCATGTAGTCCTGTTTAGCAACTGACCTGGACTACTAAAGACACAGCAAAGCTCCATGAGAAGACTGAGTGGCTTTTCCAAGGCCAGCTTGAGTGTCTACAATTTCTGGTAATTTTCAGTCACCCCTGGATAATCCATTCATAGTAACTGAGAAGGGGAACAGAGCCTTTGCACTTTCAGAAGATTCCTATAGGCCTTTACCAGGCCCTTTCCCACTGAATTATTACTCTTTCTCTGAATGCAGCAGGAGATCCTTGCAGAACTCCTGTGTGCATCCATGCCAAGTCTCTGGCTGTTGAGTTTGTGTGCATGTCTCATACAGCAGGGCTAGAGGCAACGGGCCACGGCTCCATCCCTCTCCATCTCTGCAGATGTAACTTGCTCACTCTTACTGCTTCTCAGTAGGCTGTCTTCTTGGTATTGCAGCTCCAGAAAGCACCGCTAATGTGATGGCTCATTTTGCTTTGTATGCAGCCTATTCTGGAATTCATCTCATAAAACTTATAAATTCCACTAGTTTATGATATTTTTCGAGCTGCAGTAGTGTTGTGTGATTCAGAAATATCTTTTAAAGGGGGCTGTGGTTCTGAAGAAACTATTCCAGGACCAATTCAGCATTTCAAATTAACAAGTATCTCTCTTTATTTCAGTCATCCTTGAGATACACAGTCATACTGAATGATGGATCAAAATGTTCTGATTCATGTGCAGGACGGTGACTAATTGAAAAATTTTCCTAGATATGAAAACAAAGAACTACCTTGCAGGTTTTTTTCAGATGGATAGAAAAATTGCAGAGTCTCTGTCCTTCAATACACTCATTTGACTCCATTTACACACTCAAAAGCTTGGACAGACAAAAATATTTTAACGATGGCTTAAGTGAATTATTGCATCAATAAAAAAGCTACTTTTAAAAATTACAACTAACTTGGAAAGTTGGAAAAGTTCCATCCAAGGCATTTGTTCTAAAGTTTATGAGCAATATAAACTAAAGAAAGTTGACTGCTAACTGATGTATTAGCAATACATGTCCATGCGGACTGCATTTTCAACAGGTGTGGTTATTTACATCTGTGGAGCCTACATCCATCTTAGCCAGGGGCTTCTTTGAGGTAATTTCTCTATTGAAGT
>QWTY01024732.1:0-24857 GCA_008033365.1 Pseudorectes ferrugineus | reverse complement strand
AAAAGCAAACAAACAAACAAAACCACTAGAAAAGCCTCAAAAGTAAAGCTTTGTATTACAGCACACTTTTCCACTTTAAAGATAAATGATAAATAATCCAATGAGATTTCATTTAGATGACACATTAATTTTCTTTTCATATTTAGGCATAACAAACTAGCTTGCTGTTTATCTGAAGCTTATTTCATATCTGAAGTATGTACAAAATGAAGGTGGCATCTCTTTGATCAGAGCTTTGTTTGGCTGCCTTGATGGGTTCACTTTCAATCACAGGTGGACTTTCAGGAGTGATTTTAGGAGCCAGATGTTTTGAAACTGTTCCATGCTCAGATGTGTTCAAACAATCATTTGTGGTATTCCTTTTCACAGAAAGAGAATTCCACTGCCTGGAGCAAATAAATATGTTAAAATACACAACTGCAAGGTAAAAAAATTACAGATTGACTAATAAGGAGAAAATTTCACTTTGTGTTCTCACAGAAAGTAATGTAGGTAATCTGCTTAAATCAGGGGTGCCTGCTCCTAGATGTTGTGCAGAGCCTAGTGTATTTGGGCAGCTTCATAGCATGATAAAAAAACACAATTTGGTGTGAAATGCAGCACTTTATTGTTGGTTGTTCATCATTTATTTCTGTTTACGCATTCTAGGGAGGTACAAGTGAGTACACTTAAAATATTGACCTTCTAGTCACAATCCGTAGTGAGTTCTGCTGGAGAATTGAAAACTGTCTGTAAAAAAGAGATTGCCACAGTTTATAGCCATTTATACAAATAGCAGAAAACTATTCTCATTATATCTATTAATGTTTTATTGCAAGCATGTTGTTTGTGCTCATCAGAAAGAAGACTATATTGTTATGTTGTCTTTAAAATCAAATTCTCTCTTGTAAAGTGTCATATTGAAAGGCTATAAGGACAAATGCTCATATTGGAAGTTTTTAAGATAGTAAAATGACTACAGTTTATTTCAAAATTATATTTGCAATTGTTCCAACCAAATCTGTATCAGTTGAATGATGCTATATTCAATAAGAGCAGAAAATGCTGTTTAATATTGAACTGTAATATCATTGTTACAATACTTGTATTTTCTCGATTTAATTTCTCAGGACAGTATTTCCCCCACGATATTAAAGGTATTTTAAACTCCCAGTTCGTACCACCAGAGGGCAATATGATAAGGTCGATTTTGCAGTGAAAATAAGGAAGAAACCGTGAGCTCTAAAACTGTCTTCCGTATTAAAATCGTTTAACAAAACTTAAAATGCATTATCTCATTTATTCAACTTTTTCACCATTTTAATTTTCATAAAAAGAAAGAAAATGTGTTGCACATCTGTGTACAAAAGGAAAAAATACAAAGACAAAACCAGAAGATGTAGAAGAAGACATTCTTTTCTGAAGCAAAAGACAAAAAAGAGAACAGAGCATCAATAACATTCCTGTTGTTCCAAATCACTGAATCTGTACACCGAGGTAGGTGCAAAGTTGAGGGTCTAGAGGGAGAAAGAACTATGGTCTTTTAGTATCTTTTCAGGCAGAAAATGGTGATTAACTGACTCTAACTAAGGGCAAACTTCAGTTAGTTTTGAACATCTGTCTGTATGTTACAACCAGGTATAACAGCACACGATACCTTTACTATGCTGGCAATAATTTTATCTACAGCATCTCTCTGTAGTGTGTATGTAAGTACTGCCTTACAGAAGAAACCTGAACCTGTGTTTATTGAAGAACTGACAATTCAGTTAAAATAAAGAGGGCTGATATGTAACTCATATCAAAAAGGAGGGAGAGAGAACTATAGGGAAATTCATAGTTAAAAAAAGAGTGGATATTTTCAGAGATTATGTTTATTCTTACAAAATTAAGACTAGACTCTTAATTTCATGTCATTTTCCTTCAAAGTAATTTGTTTTCCTTTTTAGGTTTTAAATAAAACTCAGAGGTGAGTTATAAAGAAATGCCATTTGAAGGCTAATTTGTAAGAAGATCCTTTCAAAGACAGAATTTCCATAATACAGAAAATAGGATTTTATGCAAAACCAGTATCTAGACAGTCTTGATGTCCACTTAAAATCATCCAGGCCAAATGAGGAATGGAAGGGATTTACCCCAATGCCCATGACAGTAGCAAGTTATCAGCTTCTTACATTGAAACCACAGGGATACCAGCTTATGAACAAAAGCCCCACTTAAGAGTTCTTCAAAGTTTGAGACTTTTGAGTTCCAGAAGGAGCTGACTACTTTCCCACATATGAAAACTATTACAGAAATTACACTGTCCCTGGTTTCAGTATGGTAACATTTATACTTACGTAATTAAGAAGGCACAAAGGCCTGGCCGGCATCCCTCACTGAAACTTAAGAAACCATCACTTGAGTGCTTGCAGTATAAAATGAACAACACAAGATACGGGAATAGTATGTTATCAGTGAGGATGGAAGGCACATCCCATCCACAGGTTTGCAGGGCTCCCAAAGCCTGGTAAAATTAACTACATTTTATGAACATCGGATATAGTAAGTGCTTATTTTGTACAGACAGACAGGACTTTCTAGAAAATGGCTTGTCAGTCAGAAGAAAGGCAGATAATGAAAATGACTGCAAGCTTTGTGCAGTGGAAGTGTGCTCACCAGAGAGAATCAAAAGGAAAATAACTGGGAAGACAATAGAATTGCAGCAGTGCTGATACTTTGCTTTTAGATGTTATCTTCCGTCTAAGAAAACTATTTCCCAAAAGGAGAGAAAACGTCTGAGAAAATAAAGGGGTAGGATCTAATTTAAGCAAGGCCACACTGTGAATTAAAGACTTAGGAACAAAAATACATATCTGCTACCACCTGCTCTGCTCCCCAAAAAATGTTTCCTACTTATCTTGCTGAAAGCACTGTTTGACATGGCACTATTCCTTTCACAAAAAGTCACCTGAAACACTCTTTTGCACAAGCTAAATTCACATCCACCAGGAGGTGCTGCTTTATCATTACTGGTAATGTGTGCTCATCATTAGTTATAATAAGTATAATATGTATATTCCAGTCAGTTGTGGGGGCAGCACAAGTACATTTAGCTTCTAGATTGGTCTCTGCCTGAGCTCCAGCAGATTTGGCAGAGCTTGCACACACTACCATGTTCAAGCAAGCCTTTCAAGTAGTCTGCAGTTCTGTGTCTGCAGAACACACCGGTCTCTGAGCAGCTGAGTCCAGCACCACAAACAACCAAAACATCACACACTTGCTGAGACTCAAAGGCAAATCTGGCCTATATTCTGGTCACCAGGCTTCTTTTGGATTTGAGTTCCATTCAGCATACTTCAATGGCCATGAAAGAGTATGTGATGAGGAGGGGAATAAAGAGGAAAGTGGTTTACAAACACAGGTCTAGCTGGAATTCCACCACTGTTTGATGCTTGAGTACTTGGGCCAGTGTCAAAACAGAGCTGAGATGCATCTTCAGGGCACACTTTGATGAAAAACTACTGACACATCTCATCTTTAACCATCTGGCACCAGTTAGTCATGGTTTCACCAGCAATGCAGTGGCACTTGTAGCAGCTGATTCCTTTGTCCCAAACAAAGCACACTACTTTTGGTAATTCTCAAATGCAAACCAGGGCATTTAATGGCAATACAGAGTGATTTTGAATGGTCAGAATTGTCCTCAATGGTGCTTAAAGTGAACATTGAAGGCCAAAAGTGAACTGAAGAATTATGCTTTGGTTTCTTTCATGTGAGAAAGTTGGCAATGCTCTTTTACCTCTGGGGTGCAGTATTGGACAGTTAAAGCAAATTGGAATCCTCTTACAACTCAATAGAGCACAACTGATGCCTCTTCCACACGTTGTTGATTTTGTATGACTTAGTTTGACAGTACCTGCTTTTTATTATTTTTTAAGTCCGTTTGGAAGAAAAAACTGTAACAGTATTTACAATTTCTTAACCTGAATCATCCAGTTTTCCTGAAGTATATCTTAAGTCTCCCGTAGCTTGGTCACCTAGGGCCAAAAAAAGACACACATGGTAGCCCATTAATTCGTAAAAGGGGTCTGGACCTTGCATCATGGTCTGTTCTTTCCATATAAACAGCCCACCACCAGAATTGGAAAGGTTCAGGATTTGCTAGCTGTAAATATGACCATGATCCAGTCACATGTAAGCACAGCTCATCCCAGAAGTGAGCCTTGCAGTAGTTGGAGCTTGAGTCACATCACCAGTATGAATAGAGGAGAGTGCCACCAAGACAGATTATATGTCAGTAACAGAAAGATTGTGGGGTTAGCAGGAAAGGAAAATTAGCCAGCACTTACAGTCACATACAAACACACTGTATATTTATAGCTCCAAGTTCAGCAATCTCCCAGGCAGTGAATCAAGTGTCATCTAAACTGTGCTGACTTGAGGGGAGTTATGCATGTCCCACAATAGTTAGTACAACTGGTAGATCAAGCTTAAGTTTATGTAATTCTGGACTACACTTCAGAGGACAATTAAGGAAAATTGCAAAAAATGCACTAGGGGTATAAACAGGATGACCAGAATACACAAAATCTCAACTGCTTTTTCACTTATGAACTTAATTCTTTAAAAGACTTATGTTTAATTCTAAAATCCTGTTTTTATAATAAATAAATTAGTCAATCTTAAACCAGGAGACCGTACCAGCTTCTTCTGTCCAAAGCTAGTATTTTAAATCTACAGAAATACTCTACCTGCAGATGTAAATGATGAGCTATCTCATATTTTAACTCCTTTGCTTGAAGTACCAGCTGGCAGCTGGCGTTTAAGTCCCTGAATGTTGTTTACCCCTCCCAATGTCTTCTCACAGTCTTGGCAGAATCAGCACATCTCTCAAGGGACTGACCCTAAAGGATATTTGAGTAAGCACTTAAGAATTGCACTTCTAAGGCAATGATGTCAATTTAGCTTAACTAAACTTCCACAACACGACTGTACCTATTCTTTCTTCTTAAATCACTCTTTCAGTCCCAGCCTTAGAATTTCATGCTGCAGAGTTGTGTTGTGGTATTTGTGACTGAAAAGGGAAAAGTAATGATACTCAGTGACCTCTAAGCAAAGACATCTTCCTGTGGAATCTCCCACTTAGGCCTGCTCTGTAGACTTCTCTGTTCAGAACTTCACATAAAAAAAAGAGTGCAGGAATGAAAAAATGATCCAGCTCATTCTGTTCCTTTTAAAACTACACATTTTCTGTCTTAGTCTGTTGTACAAATTAGGTTTGAGCTCTGCAGTACAATAGCATATCTGTTTGTTACTTTTCATACAACAGCAGGAAGCCTTGATATTTGTTATTTCAGGTAGCATTGCTCTCTAAATGCCTGCAAGCTCAGGAACTTTGCTTATAAATGTTTTCAGCACATTTAAATGGCTGTAATAATGTCCAAATTATCAGATTCCCCCTCTCCAATTGAGTTTTGCAAACATTTCATTATTTAGTATTTTTAATGAGAAACTGCTAGGCTTAATGGAATTCCAGATTATCGGTTTTATAAAACTTAATAGCACAAAATCTACCAGTATGTTTCAAAAATATTTTTTTATTTCAAATGGAGTAACAGTGTGCTAAAGAAGAAAAACCATACCTGCAGGGTTTGCAACCCGTGCACTGGATATTTTTTAAGTACAGAGTTTCTGAGAAGTTAAGCTATTTCCAAAACAAGAGTAGCAACACATAAAACCTTTCAGTTTGGGGTTTGTTAAGTAACATAGTTAAAGGAATGTTTTGCACCTGCCAGTTTTAAAATTTCATCTGTAGCTAACATAAAGAATTAGTCAGTGGCAATAAAGCTGAAAGCTACAAGAGGAGATGTGACCAATGTAACATGCTGGTCTGGAATAAGGTGGACAGGAAATGTGGGGCTCCTACTTAGAATACTTGCTTCATTCTCCCTGTTATTTTAGTGTTTTCTCAGCTTAGCCCTTAATTAGTCCTTAGAAAAGCTCACCTTGAATGAGGGCCTCAGGCTGTGGCACAGATGTAAACACAGTAATGAGCATTTTGGTTAACCAATCTACAGGGGGATCAAGGCTTTCCAGCTTTCTGTCACGGACAGGTAACAGAAAATCTTTGGTGCCACAGCAAAAATTTGTGATTTGTCAAGTGAATTCTGAATATCTGAATTCTGTCCACGGGCTGTATGAGCTTCTAGGCTACCTGAGCACAAATCTGTATGACCACCTTGGAGAACTGCAGGGGTCTTGCTACAAAACTGCTTTTACTATTGAACATCGTGGAAGAGCCTGTTAGTATCAAGGAAATATTTAAATTTTTTACTTATCATTGAAAATGCACTCTCTGTATCTCCCTTTAAAGTTTAAATATTCAGGTCAGCATCCTAGGAATCACCGGGAAAACTTAGTAGCAACACCTCCTATCACTAAGGCAGTGTGTTGCAGGAGCACTGAATGAAGACCTTTCTCTATATAACATGACAACAATTCTTTTGCAGTTGCAAGATATTTCAGTCGTCTAGCACAAAGGAAATATATATCTCTAACTAGAGAAAAGAGTTTTATAAAATGTAATGCAAACAGGTATGTATAGTGCATCTGAGAATGAGGGACTAAGTATGGAAGTGATTTGCCTGATCTCCCGGAACGTCTAAGACCAGTCCTGCTTGTATATTTTTGTGATGTGTGGTAGCCCATGGCTGTTTTTTAACAGATTTTGGATTTAGAACCCAGAAGAAAGAGTTGTTGAGCTTTAAATAGGTTGAGTCACATGGCCAAGCCTGCTTAGAGCATATGCTAATTTAAATGCTCGGATTTCGTAGAGATAGTTTCTCATTCAGAGTAATGAGATTTTTAAGCTATTACAAAGAAGTTGCAAATGCTCCAGCTGCCTAACCAGCATATATTTTCACAGTTTTTCTATTGTGCATTCAGGAACATTTTAATGGCTATTTTTCTATAGAAAAGAAGAACCAGAAAGAACCATACACCTTTTTTAGGTGTAAATGACAGACTTAATTTTCACCTCTGCTTGCTTAAATCCCACAGTGAAGAGGAAATGATGGAAGAGGGATGGAAATACTTCTAGAGATGCTAAGTAAAAAAAAAAATTGACAATTAGATGTAGAATACAGTTAACACTCAGACATCTTGACAGCCTTCACTGCACAAACAAAAGCGTGTGCTGGATTCCACAGGTTAACAGAGATGAGAAGCAGCCTAAACACCAAATAGCATTAATTTGCATTTAAAGTTCAAAGTGTAGCCATGCTGTGAATGTGTATTATGGAAAGGTTCTTATTAGGCAAAGAAAGGCTGATAAATTCCACCAGTTTTACTTTCTTCTTGCCAGCAGATAAGTCTGAGAGATGTTGTATAGGAGAGGTCAGTCTTTCCTTGTTGGAAATGCACAGATGGATCCCAGATAACAGACATATCTGTCTACTACTCTAAACAGCAATATTTTATTAAAATTCTTAAATGTTAAACGCACCTAATAGAGGTATATTTGCATTTTCCCTCCCTGTCAATGTCATCCTGAGATGTCCTGTCTTACCACAACTTGTTTGTGCCACTGCTCAACCATTACTAATGGAAATAATTCTATAACCCTGCTTTTCTAGTACACTGGAGAGTAGCTAAGGTCTTCTGAACATTTAAATATGTTATTTTAGATGGTATGAGTGTCTAAAAAGGTCATTTTAGATACTGTAAGTATCAGCCTAGGGACAGTCTATCCATTATGCTTCTGAGACAGTCTGCCTTCCGCACTGAGTCAGCAGGATGGCTCTTTACCCACCTAGTGCCTCCAAAGAGCGGATTCACTGTGCAGCAGCTTGTGGATTGTCCCTGCCTGCAAGAACTCTGCAAACAGACCAAAGTTCAGCAGCCACGCTGCAAGCCAAGTAAAATACAGACCCTTTGCTTTGCTGAGTAAGCATAGGGACTGGCTGAAATAAGTCAATCAAAATTTTTTTGCTAAGGATGACTGAATGAGGAGGCACAACCGTGATGAAGGACAGGACAAACAAGCCTATAGTGATGCCGTATGTTTGCAGAAGAATATTCTACATTTGAGCACAGCTTTGTGCTCCCATTAGTGATTGTTTTGAGCTACAATATGCTTTCAGATGTAAGCTATTTCTGAAATCACAAGTGGCATGAATTATTTCCACATCTCTTATAGGCTTCCCCTTTCATTACAGAGCTCCCTTCCTTACCCATGCCTCTGGCATCTGGACTGACTCACTTGAGGTGATTCTGCATCAAATGCAATTTAAAACACTAAACCAAGTAATCCACAAGGGACATGATGGAATATTTACTAGATGAGTTTTTATAAGGAGAAGAAGCTACACCAGTTTTTCAACTGCTGTCTTCTACAATTATTTCCTCTTTGATTCCACACTGAAGTTCTGGTCTACAACCTGAAAAACAGTCTAAAGGGATCACCTATAGACTACCAACCTACATGGCAATGAAGTCAGAGAGTACTTTGAGATACTTAATTTTCTATTCAGACACAAAAGGATACTGTTACTTATTCATCCACCATAAAAAGCTTCCACTTGCAATATAAGCTTCTGAATTGACTAACATGTTTTGTTGATACCTAAACTCAGTGAGAGACTTCTTTTTTCTTCCTCAGGGGATTATCTTTTGCAAATACTGGGACAGGGATTTTACCTCAGAAAAGGGCAAATTATATGTGATTTATTTAAATTTCTGTACATTTTCCTGAAACAAAAAAGTAAAAAAAAAAATCATTTTATAAAGTTATTAAGAAATTTGTTTTCAAATTAGAGTTTTACCATAGAGGAAATTACTCGAATTACATATCCTTTAGGATCTCTTGGAGCAACTAAGTTTCAGTGTGCAGTGTTCCAGCAGACTTTATGTTGCTTTTATTACTTTGCATGGCAATCCTTTGCAGGTTGCTACTATCTGTTCTAGGTACTTACTGCTTAATTAAAATAACAATAGTAATTAACTGAAAAAAGACTCTGTGCATTTTCACTACTGAGCAGAATGACAAAGAGGAAAAGAAAGGTATCTACACACATAAATCCACCTCTGATAATGACCATTTCTGACAATCTGAAGGTTTTACCTTGATGTTCATGCTAGGAGCACCTGGGAAACCTGTGCTCTCCCCTTTAGTCATAAAGCATCTTAAAGCAGTTTTTAGTGAAGCCTGTTAGCTGCCACATGGAGCAGGATGGATTTCCTCAGCTAAAATGGGCAAAGTAGTGGAAGGAGAGCCCTGATGGAGAATGGCTGTGTGCAAATGACTCAGTGGAGCACAGGGCAGCACCAGGACTTATTTTTAAAAATACACAATATTTAGTCAATTATATGCATGTATATATGGACAATAGCAGAATTATGATCTGGACGTCACTGACTGGGTAGTTTGTTACAGTTCAGAGGACTTTATAAAAGTCAATGCTTCAATCACCTTTAGCACAACAAAAACTTCTCCTGTCAGTAAATAGTGTTCTGCTGATCCACTGACAGACGTGGCTTCTGAGTAGTTATGGTCTTCCACGTCATTGATCTGCAAACCAAATGTCACCAAAGGGGACTTGGGCACTGTAACAAGTGCTGCTTATCAGCCCCAGAGTTATTAGTTCACTAAGCAGAAGGACCTACTCTGATTTTGCCTATGACACTCAGAGGCCCTACCCATGCTGTTAACTTTTGTTAGAACACACAATTTCTGCCAAAATTATGCAAGAGCTTGAGGGTGTTCAATGCAGAAAAAGAGATGTGTCATCTCTGTTCTGCTCCATTCTGCATCTCTCTCACTGACTAATTTCCATCCTCTGTATCTTCATTTGTAAACTAAGCAAAAACATCCCAAGATTTTTAAAGCCAAAGGGACCATTACATTAAGTCCAGTGATTTGTGTCTGACCAAGCATATCTTCCACATAATTAGTTACATAATGTAATTTTATACATATAAATAACACAACTTTATATCATCCTCTAAGATCTATGGGTAAAAAATATATGTAAAAATTATTTTAATTACAAAAAAATCTATTGAATGAAGAAAGGAAGAACTGAATGGAAATTATGTCATCTCTCTTAACACATTAACATTTTATTTAAAGTCCTCCAAAGTTAAACCCTTTTCTGAATAGAAAGGTATACAGGATTTGGGTATGAAATCTATGGCCAACAAATATTAAAAAAAAAAAAATTTATAATAATTTGAATTATAACCAACTGAATAGCAGATAGTAATTTTTCAAATACTTTCAGCCTGTTCCATCAGGTTCTCCAAATGAATTGAATAATTTCTTTTTGAAAATATTGAGTTTATTGTCAATCTAGTACAAGTAAACAACAAAATTTTTTTTTCATAACTCCTTATGGTCACAACTTTAATGGAAAAAACAGCCCCTTTCCTTTCAGAAGGTCTAAAGATCAGTTGAACATTTAAATAAATCACCAAGTACATGAAGACAGGTCCATTTCCAAGTTCTGCTTCTGAAACTCTCTGTGTGATTCATTTTACAGCAATAAATGTTTCATCCAGCTATAATTTCAGTGAGTTAGTTGCTGCATATTTTCTCTCTATTTATCTCACTTGAAAAACGTTGATATCTTGGAATAAAATGTTGGAATAGTCATACTTTAATAGGTGTTTTAGGATCACTATGGTATCTTCAAGATTAATTAATTCTACTAAGTCTTTGGTTTGAAAGTAGATAAGATCCAGATTCTTTCATCCTTCATCTTGATATAACCTAATAAAATTGTCTCTGCTTGGGAGAAACCTAGGAGAACAGGAAGTTCATTCAAAGTCTTTTCCTGCTTGTGCTGTAACTTCAGAAGTTTTTAATTGAGATGTTTGTATTTCTGTAACAAGTCCTTTCAATCTTTTTTCTTCTGGAAGAGAGAGACAGGAGAGAAGGAAGAGGAAAAAAATATGTAGTTTAAAGTTATGTGTATCTTGTATCTCCCTATTTTTTATACCATAGGTATAAAAAATTGTTAGGCAAGCTAACAGTTCAACAGGATACAGTGCATCAGTGTCAGCTTTGGATTTTTTATTATGATATCTTAGTACTCTACCATAAGTGATAATCTTATCTTGTGCTGTTTAAAATTAGTAGTTTTATATCAAGTTACAGAGTGATTAAGCAAACTCAGGCAGAATACAATAGCAGCTAACCATAGATTCTACTAAGTAAACTGATGTGCATTTGTTATAGAGTATATTACCATTAAGGTAACTTATTGAATAGAAAAAAAACCCTAACCACAAGAAGAACTTTGAAACAAATAAACAAAATCTGGTAACCTTAAAAGATTCCTCAGAGGTTAATTACCTCAAATTGAGACCGATGAAAGAGGATCCAAGAAACTCCAAAAAAAGCAATAAACACTGTGGAACAATTAGCAAATGATTGAAACAATCACTTGGTCAGGTTCTGACTCCCAGCCCTGATCTCTCACTGCCTCTGCCTTCAGAGGCTGTGTGGGTTCATTGCTTACCACCCCGGGGCAGGGGAAGAGAGTAAATGATGTGTATCACTCATCAGAAGCAAACAACATCGAACAACTAAGCAACACAGCAGATCCTTTGGCAATATCTATACACAGAGGCCAAGACTTTTGTGTAATGTCATTGATTTCAGTAGAATTAAACCACTCTGCACTAATTGAAGTTTTGGTCTGATACGGCTTTTATAAAGATATCAAAGAAAAAAAATGTAACGTTTCCACCAGTCAGGTCTAGGTTATTATCCCTGCTCCCTGTGGAAGAAAGGAATACACATTTCTTTCCATGCTGTCTTTGTAACTGCTTTGTCAAGCAATCTGTAGAAAATTTTAACAGTGCCATAATCCTTGCGTTTTGGAAAAATAATTTCACTCTAGCTACAATGACAGACAATTCCAGTAGGAAAACCTAACAATAAAATACTGTCTCCAGTCAAGCTTGAGAGTGTTTAGTTTGCACTGCAGAGTGCCAGGGGTGTGTATTGTTAGAAATTGCTCACAGGGTCTGTGTTCCCACCTGTGAAAGCCTCGTGGGCGTTCCTGATCACAGCATCGTCTTCGTATAGAATGAGATCTTCAGCATGAACAATTCGGAGTGCTGTTTTCAATGAATAATTATCAGGACCTGAGCTGACTCCTACCCTTTGCATCTGTGTCAGTTTCCCCTGAGAGTCAGATCCCTTATGCACCAAAGATCTCCAGTCTGAGTACAGAAACAAGCTTGTAAATCTAGCAGGCGTGGCAGCTTCTGGAATCATTGCTGAGGAGGTTGTTATCCTAAGTGAAGTGCTTGGAATGAGTTATTTCACAATGAAACAAAATGTTTACATATCTTTTTAACCATAATGTTTTCACTGATGTTACACACACCGCTTCGTTTTGGTCCTCGAAGCTCTACACTATAGAAGTAAAAATCACCAAAAAGACACTCTCTTCAGACCCCAATTCAAAAATGAAAAATATATTGTTGAAGCAGCTGAATCACTTTATTTTGTACTACAGGTCAGTGTAGCTTATTTGCATTCATTTTTCAGTGTTCTTGAAGCTCTTCTCACTCCTCTTTTCAATGCCTTCTTTGTCCTCTTTGAAATTCTGTGATTGCTCTCATATTGCCTGAAGTGCTTGGAAAAATCTCACTCTCCATGGAGAAGGCAGAGTGGTAGGAATAGAGCCATTTCTATTCTGGTTTTCAACTAGCTTTTAGGAGAGAAGAGACTGTCATTTCCACGCAAACCTCTATGCACAGGCTGTGAAAGCATCGGGTATCTGCAATCACAGAAAAACACATGCTGTGGTGCCTCTTTGAAACTCTGCAATTTTTGTCACTGTTCCCTTCATCCAGGTATACCTCTCTGCTTCAAGTCTGCAGGAAACATAACACTTAACCTCATAAAAGCATTCTATATTGTCTCTCCTATTTTGAAGTGGAAGGCTATAGTATCAGCTCTCTAGTTTCAGGATCCACAGCTTTTTTTCCTCTGGAAGCCAGCCATCCCCCAGCAGGCTGACAGCATTCTTTCCATCTACAGTCTACAGAGCTTAATAATTTGTAAATCTCACATTAATTTCCAATATTCCTATCCATTTCTCAATAGATATTTTTTACTCCTTCTGTTTACAATAAACATGCTTATAAATCTTCAGTAAATATAGTTATTTATATATTACTAAGATGATATGTGGAGCATGTTATGCCAAAGCAATCACATATTAGAAAATAATATATATGTTCAATAGGAAGAAAAAGAAGCAAAGCAGGAAGGACCATAAGAGCAAAAGAAAAGAAGAGGAAGAGGAGGAGAAAATGCTTCAGTTATGAATGCAATACAAAAGCTGTAGTGTCTATAATTAAATTATTTTTCCATTAACTTGTCATCTATACAGTGTTTTCTTATATAAAGTAGTTTCTCTTATTGTTGTAATCTCTTGGTCCAAACTTTTTTCTGATTTTCAGTATCTTGATATTTTCCACTACAAATGCTTATACCTATTGATGCTGGATGTTGACATGACAGCAATTGCACCTGCTGTAAATTCAAAACAACCTCCCTCTTTTCTGCCACGCCTCTCACTTTATTCTTCACAATCTTGCTGCAGAAAACACTTGCATTGCTGTCTAAGAACCTGACTGAAAAAACTCTCTTCTAACTGCTGTGTTTCTAGTACAGGCTTTAATCTAGCAAAGTAAAATAAACACCGTCTGTCATGAATAAGTTAAAGTACATGGACTCAAATACATACATCAGTTTCCACTGAACCAAACCTCGCAGTATTGTGTTAATACTCAAAACATTATGGTACAGATATTTTTATTCTTCTCCAATATTCTTCTCCAAATTGCACATGACTCTTCTTCTGAAAATCTGACCACAATCTCAAGTGTATATTTCAAAGTTCTGTTTATCAAATTTCCACAACAAAATATGAAACCTTCTACTGGTAGTATCATTCTTGCTGGTATTTTTGTTCTGATGAATTGCTAGTTTTCAATTTAGCAGTAAGGTATTTAAAAGAGACATGTTAAAATGTGAAAATTACTTTATTTAATAGGACTCATATAAACTAGTGGATTGAAACAGCTAGCAGATTTTTCCTGTTACTCTTAAAATAATTTATTTTTAACTATACCTTCAATTACATCCTACAGCTGTATCAAGTATTTAAAGTCCATATTCTCTTGTTCAGACTTCAACTTAATCATGAAATCTTTATTATTCTAGTAAGGAATGCAGAATTGTATTTTAAAATAATGCTATTTCTATGTACTTACTAATTCTTTATTAGCATAGATCAAGTATTGACACAGTCCCAAGGAAACAGTGAGAGTTAATCTGTTAAAACATAGTTTCTGTATCATTCCACTGGAAAGAGCAGGAATGCAAAGTAGGCTCTTCCAACCCCATCCACAAAAATGTTGCAATTCTTCTTGGTATTTTCACGAGTTGCCCGAGGCAGGGGAAGCTCCTGAGCCACTCTTTCCTCTGCTCACCTGTGCAAAAAAGAACCTAGCTTCAGGCAGGCACTTAAGGATTTGGTTCCCTAAGACAGGTACTTTGCCTTCATTACAATTGGTAGAAAGAAACAACTTCCAGTCATTTTTTGACTCTCAAGAAAGTCATAAATAAGGTCAAAATTTAAAAGAAAATCAACTATGTATTTGAAATGAAATAGCAAAAAAAATAAAATGTTTTTCAACATTCCTCTTTAAAATCCTATTTTTTTCCTAAAAGCATATGTGATTTTTCTCTAATAGTAGAAAGGGAAAGGAATACATAATCTGAAAAAAAGACTCAGTGAAGCTTGTAAATGTACAAAGGAAACTGTCTACAAAATCTGAGTATTTATCTTAGATATAATCCTATAGAATGACCTATCAGTATCAAGCAGGGTCTTTAAATAATTTTCAATTCTCCTCTTAACAGGATTATCTATCAAGATTACATTTTAACTCTTTCATTACTAACTCTGGTGGTGAAACTGCCTTCCTCTCCCATTACAAATGACTTGCAAATACCGAGGCTGGTCAGTGGTGATGAACAGTATGGCATCCCACTGTCTGGAGATGGCAGCAGTGTCTGAAAGCAGAAGTTTCACTGAAAACCTCTCCTGAGTACAGCATATTAAAATGTTGCCTTTGTGGAGGACTGATGTGGACATGGTAGGTCTCTTACCATTTAGATAAAGGTTGACATATTTAAAGGTTTCAAATTTATAAACATTTAATTTACAAAATGTCAGGAGAGTGTGTGATACATATATATTCACACACCATGGCTGTGAAAAATAAAAAGCAGCAGTTGATGCCCCATTTGTAGAAATAATGTTATTTCTGTTGCTGCTCCCTGTGCATTGTGCTATTTTCCTAAGCAGTTTAACCATGAAAATCTGCAGGATGCACCTCATGTATTGAAAGCACAGAAATGCTTCCCCACCCTGCTGTCATGATATCCAGAGAGAAAGCATCAGGCAAAGAACAACCTTCCTCAAGAACATTTGCATTTTCTAATAAACAGTTAAAAAATAAGAAGGAACATGAAGCTGACATTTCTGAAGTGCAAACTTGAGAAAGGGGAGAGGTTTCACATACACACACTGCTTTTGAGAGAAAAAGTGAGTAGAGTATTTTCAGTGAGTACTTTAGAGCCCAGAATAAACTTTATGTTCTTCCTCTGAATTTTCTTCTCCATGGTGTAGATCCCATTCAAATAAATGGAAAATGGTATTTTCATCTTTAAAAAAAAAGAGAGAAGCAAGAGGCAATAGATCCTGCTACCTACTGCATATCTCACTAATGTCAGATATATCTGTAGATGTATTTGTAGATACTGTAATATACATATATATATGTATACGCAGATATACTGCCATGTACATATATAAATGTAGATACTGTAAACAAAGGCAGAAATAGGTGTTAAAAGGATGACTTAGATGTTCAGAAAATCCTCTAAACAAGACTCTGAAAATAGCAATTATTCCTGTTTTGAGGATGGCTCACTGCTGTAAATGTATCCTAGTGGTAATCCTAAAAGCACATTTCTAACACAGAAACTTGTAAGTCAGGCTGATTTCCTGAATCCTTTTCAGAAGAGTGCAAACACAAATTCTAATGAACAATTCTCAGCACACCTTGAGAACAGAGAATCCTTTATTCCAGTGATCCAGTAGTTTTACAAGTTTAATTGTCCGAAGAGATAAGAATCCATTAGAGAAATCAGACCAATAAATCTGAATCATTCACTGCTACAGAAAATTTCTGACTTGTCTATCTAAATCTGATGGAATTGAAGTGGTTTGTGACTGTAACACAGGCTTACAACAATTTCCTGGGAATTGGGAAATGTGAATGCTACTTTGTACAGAATGCCATTTTAGTGAGCAATTCCATCTCATTAACCCCAGTATATTTCTCTGCCTCCAGCTGCTTGGAAAATCTTCTGTTAAGCAACTATCTACAATTTCTCTCTAAAGACCTTCATATTGCATCATTATGTGGTTTCCCTTCAATATTTTCAAATTTTGCTCTAAAAACTTGAGTGTCTTGAGTTACATTACCTTCAGAATCCTGTATAAGCAGTTCCTTGCTTTCACTATTTGTCATTTGTCAAAAATATGCCTCACAAGTTTCTGTCTGTGCTTCCTTTTCAGATTTAACAATCAATTATGCAATGGTATTATCATTTTCTAAAATGTAGATTGTGCCTCACACAAATATAAGGGAATGCCTGATGACATTAGATCCAAGAAGCCACTTGAAAACCTAACAGTGTTGGTTTTCCTGTTTAAGCCTTTTTTAAACTTTTATTCAGCATTCTGCAAACACAATTAGATAATGTTAAAAAAAGGAGTTCCAGATAGCATGTGATTAAGATAGTAGGATTCATTTAGAAGCAGATTCAGAATGCGCTCCTGTTGTTCATTTTTAAAACATCATTTCTTCCAGCATTTCTCTTCCTCACCAGTTTTGCTTCACTTTGTAAGGCCAGTCCAAGGAAATTTGAGGGACACATTTAGTTTTAACAAATTTTGTGGGAAACATTTAGTTTTAGCAAAGAAAGGATTAATTAACTGAAATATGCTGTCAGGTATCACGAAGTTTTTACAACCTCTTATTTTGTACGTGTTCAATACACTTCACCTTTCTCTTGTGCCTTTGTTGCTCATCGAGCCTCAGATTAATCTCATTCAGTCCTGTCTGGCATTTGCTCCTCTTCATTGACAAGCTCTTTTCTGTCATACCCACCACAGCATTTTACAGCCCACCACTGTCACCAAGTTCATCACAAACTAAGAACACGCCAATACTTCCTTGCTCTCTGAAATACCCAGATCAGTGTGCCTTACTACTCAGGCTATACTGAAGGAAATTCACATAAACAGAAACATAGCAAAGAAAACTGCTGAATTTCTGTGATTTTTACCTTTTTTTTAACATATAACCAATGTCATCAAAACTTTTTGTTGGCATACAGACTTTAAAATTTCTCCCTGAACAATTTTCATCATGTAATGCTCAAATTTACAGACCTTACTCATGTCTGTAATAATTCCCAACTTACCTGGCTTTATCATAATGATTGTCCAGCAATCTAGCAGCATAATTTTTCATAACAATCTGACTACCTTGGCAAACACAAAGGCATTTTCATTTCTTCCTGACACATAAAAATAATGTAATTACCTTCTTGGTGCTATGCAAAAGTCCAGTAATTCATAATTATTTTTATGTTCTCTTGCAATACTTGTGGGTAGGAGACACCATCTCTAATGTATCCTGATTTATATAAGTCATCCAGTCCTTAAAGCCTTTTTTTTGTATCCTGTACAAGGTAATTAGGCAGGTTCTAGATCTGGTGGAAAATACTGGGGTAATACTCTATGCTTCAACTTACTGCCCCAGCCTTTCCATTCAAAAGTGAAGAATCTCTCTACTGAAGTCAAGCCAACTTAAACCATTCACCTCAGTTTCAGTTAATTTATTTCTGGAATCACAAACTGCTCTTCAGTCAAACTTTGTATCTCTGTCAAGAAACCCAGCCAACACTTCATTGCTGCTGGCTAAGTGGGGCTCTGTCCTTTTGCTTAGTAAAAATCCTGCAGTTCTTGGAAAACTCTGAAGAAAAGTTGGTGGGTTTATGCATTTGTTTCTTTTATTTAAAATGATGTAACAACCCTCTTGCCTGAAACCTCTGATTTGTGATCTTTTAATGAAGGATATTTGTAGCCAATCATTTTTCTTTCATGTTCTGCTTTAAATGGGCAAATTCCTTCTTTTTTAAAGCTCTCAGAATTTTATTTGTGAAACAGAATTTTTATTATCCTTGCAAGTACTTGTTATTTCCAAATTCATGTCCATCTTTCTTATGTATTATATTTTTACATCAATACCTATGTCTCTTGGGAAACTTCACTCAAAACTATTTGCCAGATCTCAGCATTTTGGAAAAGCAGTTTTCAATTCATTCTGGGAAATAGATTTGATATTTAAGGCCTGTGGATTGTGTCAGGCCATCTGACATATATTTCCTAGGGATTCAGGGACTGGACTTAGAGCGGCACGCTCTAATCTCCTTAGACTGTTCTGGCCAGCCTGAAGTGACCCGCTGCAAAAGATCTTCTTGCCAGGATCCACCCTCTCGAGTAGGATTGCTCTTGGGATGCCATAATAGATATTTAAGAAAGTGCATTAAATCTAGACTCTTGGTAGAGCAGTGGCTTGTTCTAAACCAGCCAATCTCTCTGACACTGAAAATAATGACAGTGGGAATTGTGGTGACCTGGCAATAAGGATCCCTCCACTGACATCCTTGGATTCCTTGGTGTCAGCTCCCTATGTTACAAATCCACGTGGTTTTAAACTGTCAGAAGTTCAGGTTCAGCTCCTTGCCGAGTATTTCATACTGCTTATCATTGAACTGGGAGAAAAGATGAATCCTTATATTCTTTGTAAACACAATACTAGCCTTGAGTTTCCTGAACTTGGGTTTGCCAGTGTATACGAAGATGCCCAACATCAAGCTAATATCTCCATACAACTGCCTGGGAACTTTCCCAGCAGTGGAGAGACCTCCACCTAGGCACAGTCCAGACAAATAAATCACACACCAGGTCAGTTAGGCTCTACTATGTGCCAGCACTATAGCTCTTCAGAGACGCAGGTTAAAAATACCTGCTCCTTTTACACAGCCCCCTGAAAGACGTGGCCAGCAGATGTGAAGAAGTGGTGAGAACATGAGGACTTGGACCTCTAGCAGCCCACAAGGCCTCCAGAGTTACTCTTACAGGACTTCATTAGGCAAGGAGTCAAATTTGCCATATGAATCATGAGAAGAACAATAGAAAACAAGCATGTACTAGATTCTTGTCCTCATCTAGCTTTCTCCAGCCAAAGACTCATTTAAGTCCCCTCAGAACAGTGAACTGAGGACCTTAATTAGAAACTCTCGCGAGCATCACAAATGTCATCCCTGAGTGACAAGCTCATGTAGGAAAATTTTGGTGGATCCAGGCACAGCCATCCAAATGAGGATCAGTTCTTTCTCTTGGATACTCACACATCTTTTCTTTGTGACCTGCCTAGCTGTCAGAATGGTGAGTGGGAAAATTGACATATCTCCTTCCTCTGCACTGCCAGCTCCTGCTGTGATAGTACAGGTGTCAAAAAATGCCATATCAACTAACATTTTGTAGATTGTCTCCACTATGGTGTAAGTTATCAATGTCTGGAAATCTTAGTCTACAAGCCAAGTGCATATACCTTTATTGGGATTTCAATAGGATGGTATCTTATCTGAAATTAAGCACAGTGCCTCACTGCAAAAGGGGAAGGGGGAGGAAGAAATTAAACATCTTGTATCTAGCTCATGCAGAATGTTGAAAAATGTATACATGTAACAATAAATGACAATGAGTAAATTATCTAATAGATACCTTAAGTAATTTCTAATATTTGTGAACTAGTTCCAAATACAGAAAAATTAGTTTTTCATGGGAAAACACCTATCCACATAAACCAGCTGTGAATGCCAAGAAGTTTCCTACATTGTACTAACAAGCTGTGTTTTCTAAGAGAATTATAATAAAGTCTGTTTCTTGTATGGCTTCCATAAGCTCTCAAATAACCTACAATAAACTGTGTAAATGTAGACTGCCTTTTTACAGTGACTTCTGAACAAAGAAAAATTATTGGCCTTTTGATACCCAAGGAATTGACTAGAGGAATGATCTTATAAAAGCAGGTTGTCATTATTTTATGAGCCTCTCCTACCCTGAACATAAATGCCACTCTTTAAAAGAAAGTGACATAATATAAAGTGTATTTTAATCACCACTTAATTATAAGAAAGAGTAAACCACTTAAAACCAAAAGTAAAGTGTCTTTGCTACCATGTAACAATAAAGTGTAATTATCAATAAAATAGGATACTCCCATTTTGACAGACAAATGGAGAACATGGGATCCCTGGAATGCTTCTCCCACCGAGATGCATGACAAAGGCAGAATCTTTCAAAGTTGTTACAGAGAAATTCAAAGATAATTTGGTTAATTATTTAAAATTTTCATATAACAACTTTGAAACTGCTTTTATCTTCAGTTCAGATGTATTCTTTGAAAGCAATTTCTTTTGTACTTGTATAAGCCTCAGAGATTCATATGTGCATGGACTCCTTTAATTTCTACCAATTTACCTCAATAAGTGTTTAAGAATAAAGGTTCAGCTCTGAAAATGGCTGGGTACATCTCTGGGGCACCTACGGAAAAGTGACAGCTTTTACAGAGACCTCAACACAGTCTAAGCCTTAAAGAAATGGTGATGCCCTTTTAAAAGTATGATTTCAAATTCAGTGCTAAGGTATATTGCACCTTCAATTTACGTCCTCTGCTCAGTCTCCCACAGATTTTATTGCAGAGGCACTCTCCTTTTCAGGTGGGTAGTCCAGGATGCCTCACATCACCCCAATTAAATGCACTACGCACTTAGCCACACTTTCTTTTGATCTTTGGATTCAAGCACATTTTATGTATATTGTTAAATACTACTTTCCAAGGTTAATATTTGGAGGTTCCAGTTAGGTGTTAGAAAAATTTTTTTAACTGAAGGAGAGGTTAGGCATTGGAATAAGTCACCAAGGGAGGTGATGGAATCACTGTTTTTGGAAGTGTTTAAAAGCATCTGGATGTGGTTCTTTGGGATATGGTTTAGGAGTGATTACGGCAGTGCTGTTGGACTTGAAAATCTTGAAGTTGTCTTCCAACATGGATGAGAATGTGATTCTGTGATGCTTGAAAATGCTAATAAAGATTTTTTTTCAAAAGTATTTATTTTCAAGCTCGATCAAGGAGACCGTAAGAGGCTCCTATAAAGGGTTCATAAAGGATTCACTTCTTGTGCAAGTCAGTAACTTTCTTGCAAACTGACTTAAAGATACTACCCAAGAGACCTGGCAAACCTCCAGCACTAGTCCTCAGAAAACTGAATGCATGTGTACATTGCATTTTGGATGCTGTATGTATGCATTTGCAGACTGAAGAGCAATGAGGGACAATTTATGAGGGAATTTTTTCTTGAATCTTCAAAGTGAATGATGAAGGCCCAAGCTACAGAAGCTTGGCAGGCACTGTTCTCATATGTAACCCTATTTCATCATACCAGTACACATCTATCACATTTCTAGTGAAAACCACAAGCTCTGATTTATCACCTGAAAACACAAATGCACACACCAGTTCCTGGTTCCTGACCAGTTGTGTATCAATTCTCAACCCTGCTCAGCTGGGTCACAATAAGAAATCATGCAGCAGTGTATGCAAACACTATCTGCAGCAGTAGCTGCAGGAGAGGAGAAAAACAAGGCAGAGAAAAGGAAAAGGTAATGTAATGCCAAGTAAGATCTGGGAACAAGAAGGATTATGAACAGAAAACCAATATAATAGTTTCAAAATACTACACATGCCATGAAGGTTCTTCAGCAGTACTTTGTGGTCTGCTCAAATATTTTGCCTTGCTTGGAACATCTCAGTAGCTATGAAATAAAAGGCCTCTATTGATTTCCGTGCAACAACTGCTGCTCCAAATGGCTGCAATTGGCAAACAGCAAATGCAAATGGTAAATATTTTAAAAATGGGAGGTGACCAGCACTTACATAATTTCAATTTTCATTTTCTTTCTCCCACATGAAAGGATGATTCACTATGATAGCTATAAGCCATCTCAACCTATGCAATAATCAGGTAGTTGACATAATTCTCAGGTGGACAAAGGCAAAAAGCAATCTTATTCTCACAGTTTATTGCTATAATCCTAGTAATTAACTCCTCCTTATCACATATAGAGCTCAAACACAAAGGTAAACTGACATTGGGTTTTGTGGTATAAATCACTAACATTCCATATGAATATCAGAGTTTAGGATACCCATCACAGTTAGCCTAATGTGAATAAAATTAGCAAACTGAATCTCTCACAGGCTCTTGAGCTTTACCAGTCTGCCTCTGTTCAACTTGTCAAAAGACTTCACTCCTAAGTATATTCTATCATATAGCCCAGCAGATCTTACACAAACAAATAAGCAAACAAGCAAACATATGTAAGCAAGCAAAGCACAGAAGTCTGTTATCACAGAAGCTTGTTATTTTTCCAACTTTGGTGTTTGGTAAAACACCAAAATTATGCAGTGAAGCTCGTGGTGGTTTTTTTTTCGGGACTAAGGAGAAGGAGATCAGCATAATTTGCATCACATCTAATTTTTGTATCACATCTAATTTTTGCAGCCTCTTTCTCACTGTTGGTGTAGGCTTTCTTCTGTTTATGAAAAGTCCAATATTTGCATCTTTATGAATGAAGATGAAAGAAACATTACTGAGATGGTGTCTGAGGAGGAGTGGAATGGAGAATAAGTGTTCTGCACCCACAGATGAGTATTTAGAAAAACAGTCTGCTGTTGTCCAAAATAATAGGATTTAACTTGTGATTATAATTGGCAATGATGCAGTTATAATGAAGGGAAGAATACTGAAAGGGTGCTAGTCTGTGGCTTAGATGCATCAGAAGAAAGGAAATAATAATACTGATTTTGCAAATATGCTCACATAAATATGACCTGTTGGGTAGCAGGAACTGAGAAGTGTATATGATTGATTTTGGGTCTCCTTTCACTTGACTGCATATCGTAGCTGCAAGAGATATGTTGTAAACACACCCAGAAGTCCTCTATGTTTCCACTGCTTCAGTTCATAACCTGGCATTTACCAGATGTTATGTTGTATTTGCTGCTACATTGTGAATCAACTTACTTATTAACTAAAAATGCTAGTAAGAGAAATACATAATTCTCCAGCAACCAGTCATAAATTGTATGCTTTAGTTTTCTCAGACAGCTTGCCTACTAATTGGTAAAACTCACCAGATTAAATCAACTGATGTCTCTGCTCTACAGCAAAATGTATAAACAAAAAGCATTTCAACCAATCCCCCAAAGAACACTGTATTTTTCCCAAAATATCACAATACTTCATAATCCAAATTCTTTTCTAGAAGAATAACTGATACTGAGAAGTTACAGTATTCTTTTCATAGTTAAGACTGACACCAGCTTAGTCTTGTGCCACTTTGGTTTAGTGTTATTGTAGACTGCACTGGCATTCCTCTGCCTAAAAATTACAAGATATATACTGAATATAAAGGAGGCTCTGCCTTCAAACTTGGCAAGGGAGTTGTCCTGCTTTTTTAATCAGGACATCAGAAAATTATTTGGCTAAAACATTTTTAGTTTGTTTCACACGTCTTTGGCCCTAGATCAAAGATAACTTTTTACTGGTCCATCATACTTCCTGTAAGTTTTGTTTCTTTGTAGTCACATGTGCCAGCTACATTAAAAAAATTATTTCTATGAAGAAATTTTGCTGTTCACAGAATATTGACTCAGTTCTGCTTCTATCGGCATCAACAATTATATTGCTATTGACTTGAGAATAAGTAGAGCTATGTTGTGTGTGATTATATAGGTATGGCACCTCTTCATATTTCTTCAGCAATTTTCACTTAAGGCAAATTACAGACTTCTGCAACCATCATGAGGAACTTCAACACTGAACTCCACCTAATCTTGTCTGATTAGAAAGCTAATGCTCTATTCAGATGATGAGATTATTGTGTTCAAGATTTCAGCACGCAAGTGTCTTGAGAAATTTCTCCTTTCAATTGTCAAGGTGAAGCTCTTTTTACTGCCTGCATCATTAAATACAGTAAGAAACACTTAATAACTGCCTTCTAAATTTTCATCCAGCTGATAAATAGAATGATCTTATTCTTGATAACGATTTCGTTCATGTAATCACAGGTTCAGCTAGAGAATCTTCTAAAACAATATTGATTGCTTATTTGCATGATTTACTTATTTGATGCATGTAAATATAAACAGAAATGTAATCCATTTCTCAGCATTATTTCACAGAACCACAGAACATTCTGAGTTGGAAGGAACCCATCAGGATCATCAGGTCCAACTCTTGGCCCTGAACAGGACATCTCAAGAGTCACACCATGTGCCTGAGAGCATTGTCCAAATGCTTCTTGAGCTCTGTCAGGCTCGTGCTGTGACCACTTCCCTGAGGAGCCTGTTCCAGTGCTCAAGCACCCTCTGAGTGAAGAACCTTTTCCTGATATCCAACCTAAACCTCCCCTGACACAACTTCAGGCCATTCCCTCATGTCCTGTCACTGGTCACCCCAAAGAAGTGATCAGTGTCTGCCCCTTTGCTTCCCTTCGTGAGGAAGTTGTAACTGCAATGAGGTCTCCCCTCAGTCTCCTCTCCTCCAGGCTGAACAGACCAATCAACCTCAGCCACTCCTCACACGGCTTTCCCTCAAG